>JAOTQW010000016.1:7976120-8000594 GCA_026260075.1 Sisor rabdophorus
GTCCAGGGTGTACCCCCTGCCTTTCGCCCTATGTGCGCTGGGATAGGCTCAAGCAGACCCCCGTGACCCCAGATTAGGGAATAAGCAGGTAAAGAAGATGAATGAATAAATGAATTTTGTCTCTCATATCTGATATATACCTATCATAAAAATTTCAGGCCTCTCTCATATTTCTAAATGGGAGAACTTGCACAATTGGTGGCTGACTAAATACCTTTTTGCCCTACTGTATAACTGTGTCAAAAACTGTTTCGAAGTTGAATGTGTTGAAAAGTTGAAGGATCTCGTGTACAGCACCACATCTTATCTTTCATCCTGCCTTTTGTGATCACCTGGCTTAGAGTGTTTTTAGGAGGTGGTCTACCAGACACATCATTGACATATCAAGATAATATACCATAAAACATAAAAAATATTCTGGCTGTATAATGTCAGGGGTGTGTGAAATGAGGTAGCATAATTAAAATGAGGTAGTATAAATGTAGACAGTATAAATAAGTAGGTAGGTGATTATTGATAAAAAGGAAAGGTGTAAAAAATGGAGAGAATTTTTATGTACCTGAAATGATCATAGGAAAACTCCTCCAAAGTGAGTGGTGGCTGACTAAATACCTTTTTGCCCTACTGTATAACTGTGTCAAAAACTGTTTCGAAGTTGAATGTGCAAATATCACTCTTGTATGAATTGTCCTGAATTTGTGTGTTTTTTGCATCACATCTGTCTCACATGGGTCACATGGGTATTTTTTTGCCAATTATACATGACATTAACTTTATTTTTATTGTAACTTATTCCAATTGCACAAAAGGTTTTCAAAGCATTACTGTATTATTCATGACTGCATAAGATATGGTCCCATTTTAGTGATTATTTAAATAAAAATTGTAAAAAATTAAAGCTAACCTCATCCGTGTCATTCGGGAAATACACCTTGTGAAAGATCTGTGTGGTTTTGTGCTGTATAGCTTCCACTTCAACCAGGTGGGGCGGATACTTTCTGGGGCCGTTCCTTTTATTACATATAAGAACATGTTTATTAGCACATCATGGTTTTGTTCAACTGCATTGTATTAGGTGTCAAATATGTTTGAGTGTGTCTCACCTCAAAGCTTTCTGCAATCTTTGCATGCAGTCCGGAGCCAACAGGTGATGCTTTCTGGACTGGAGAAACTTCTGCACATGGGGAAGGAGGAGGTTGCTAGGAGGGAAAAGGCCAGTGCAAAGCCACAGCAGCTCCCAGCCCTTTTCCTCACTGTACCTTTAAATTGAATTTTATCATAACATGTACAAGTGAGAACAATATTCAGGTTAGGTTATGTTCAGTTTTTAAAGAATGTTCAGTTTTAGAGGTTTTGAAGAATGTGTTTCCTTTGTTTGTATCTGGTGTTAATCCCCCTCTCTAAGAGCCACATACACAGTCCAGAGGGGTTTAAAAAGTAGTCATGAAAAGTTTAATTTTGTCTATTTCGCATGTATGCATGCATATAAAGACAATAATACATAATTAAAGTTTTACAATTTTTTTAATGCACAATTTAACTGTCTATTTTTTTCTTTTTGCTTGCCTTGCTCTTCATGTGAACATTTTTAATTTATATTATGCTACAAATTTCCACCAAGCTCTGCATAAAAAAATATTTTTGTCTATATGGTGGATTCTTACATAGTCAGTTAACCAAAGCATCTGAGTGTCTGACAGTAGCTACAAGTAATAAAACTTGCTACCACTTTTCCATATAGACTGCATATACGGTTTGTATTTACTCGATACAATTTGGCTTATTACCTTTTGCCAAAACAAGATTTAAACAGATTTAAGGTGAGAAAGTTTCTTACAATACATTGTTTTCAGTGAGCTGTTTTATAATCTGGCAGAAGATCTCATCCTTCAGTGGTTCCGCTTTCATAGAACCCTCAAAGATCTGATCGGTGAGTTCATTAACAGAACGTGTTGCTGGGTAATCACCCATGTATTTCATAATAGGTAGAAAAAAGGAATTAAGGACTAATAATAATAATAATAATAGATAAAACAGTAACCTAGTGGAAACCTGATCACTAAGATGACAATAATTGTCAAAAGACGGAATAAAAGTGAAGTTGAAAAAATTTGGGAGTTGGTAAGAGCATGTAAAGGATATCAATGAAGGCTAAACAAGCATCCTGGGAGAGTTCCTCATGGTTAAGGACCTTCTTCAACAGTGGCTGTTTGAGAGGCTCTCGTGTACAGCACCACATCTTATCTTTCATCCTGCCTTTTGTGATCACCTGGCTTAGAGTGTTTTTAGGAGGTGGTCTACCAGACACATCATTGACATATCAAGATAATATACCATAAAACATAAAAAATATTCTGGCTGTATAATGTCAGGGGTGTGTGAAATGAGGTAGCATAATTAAAATGAGGTAGTATAAATGTAGACAGTATAAATAAGTAGGTAGGTGATTATTGATAAAAAGGAAAGGTGTAAAAAATGGAGAGAATTTTAATGTACCTGAAATGATCATAGGAAAACTCCTCCAAAGTAAATGGCTTTACTTTCTCCTCACTGTTTACAGGGTTTTGCTGTGACAGACTTATCGATTCCTTACACTGTTCAGCTGACATGCTTATCAATGTCTAGAATTAAAAAAAAAGAACAAAAGACTTATTTATTCTGTACCAACGCTCCTATAAGTCATGTTGGAACGCCTTATAGACCCCTGACCCAACCAATAATCCACATCCCATACACAAACAGTTTTCTGGATGTTTTCTGTCTATTAAAAGCTCATTATTTAATGAGATACTCATTTGTCAATTGAGGAAGAAATCAAGTTCAGTCATTCAATTATTCATCTTCTTTACCCGCTTATTCCCAAACTCAGGGTCACAGGTGTTTGCTGGAGCCTATCCCAGCCCACATAGGGTGAAAGGCAGGGGGTACACCCTGGATAATTTGCCAGTCCATCGCAGGGCCACATACACACAACCACACGCACTCACATTTACTCCTATGGGCAATTTAGAATCACCAGTCAACCTAATGCACATGTTTTTGGACAGTGGATGGAAAACCGGAGTTTAGTTCCTAGAGATCAAGTTGATATTTGGAATTTTATTTTAATAGTTACAACAATTTGAAACTTTTTTCTTCAGGTTTTTTTTCGAACGCCAACATTAGTGTTCAAACACCCACCCCTAGGCACCAACAGAATGCCAACAGCTCTTGTTGTTACATTGTCCACTGGAAGGGCGCTACCATCCCCAATTGCTACACTTGCCTGGAGAGACTTTCTCCATATAAGTTCTAGTCCATGTGCTCAATGTTTGTTTATCTGTGTGTGATGTAAGTCTCCCGTCTAAGCATGAGTAGTTAATCTCCCTTAAAATTATCCATCGAAGAAACAAGAGAAAGAGAAAAAAGATCTGCTCCATCCACTGGTTGTATCACTTTCTGTCATGCATTGTAAGGTGGGTTTATGCTTTTTTTAAGAAACAATAAATGAAAAGACAAACAAATAAAGAAATATAAACATAAAACTAGTCTAATAGTACCTGACCTGACATGACAAACATAAACATGAACCTAAAACATGACATGTCAAGCGAACCAGAACAATTGAAACACAGGGATATGAATACAGAACCTAACAGAGGAAACAAGAAGACTTACATGACACAACAAACATATAAACAAAAATAAATAAAGCTTTTCCATTGCCATTTGGTGGCACAGCAGAGCAACACACCCGAGAACAACAAAGGTACATCCATAATCATCCATAATGTGGGGTGAGTTAAAGTAGCCAATCCACTTAAAAGCATTTATTTTTAAGTTAAACAAACATAGGAGAACACATGAAACTATACTAAAAATATAGTGAACCAGGGAGCTTAAAACATTTACATTTACATCCTTTAGCAGATACTCTTATGCAGAGAGAAGTACACAGTGCTTTGAGGTCTCTACCAAGGAATACATCAATACCGGTTCAGTAGGTTGTAAACCAAGTATATAATAAGAAAATCTGAAGTTGTAAAATATAAGAGAGAAAAGTAAAGTCAGTTTGTTACAGTAAGTGGTTAAAGATAAATAAAAGTGCAATGCCAGTTTAAGTACTTCAGGAACAGGTAGGTCTTCAGTCGTCGTTTGAAGACTGTCAGAGACTCAGCTGTTCTAACCCCTAAAGGAAGTTTGTTTTACCACTTTGATGCCAGAACAGAGAATAGTCGTGGTGAGTACCTACCCTGTTTCCTCTAGAAAAGGAGGGACCAGTTGAGCAGTGCTAGTTGCTTTGAGGCAACCTGGAGAAGCAGGCCTACCACAAAAGTTGACAAAGCAGACAAATATCTGGGGAAGGGGTGGCCTAGTGGTTAAGGTGTTGGACTGATACCAGAAAGACCGAGGTTCAATTCACCACCAGGCCACCACTGTGGGCTCCTGAGCAAGGCCTTTAACCCCCAATTGCTCAATTGTAAGTTGCTTTGGACAAGGGGAATCAGTCAAATACTGTCAAAATCCAAGGTGGGAAAAAGCCTGCCTCAGACTACTTTTAACGAATCACAAATTATACAAGAGAGCTTAGAAGGCCCTGTATGTTGTTTAGCATAATTCAAAATTAAATAATCACAAAAAATTTATTTGTTTTGCATCATGTAATATAATTATATTAAAAGAGAAGCAGACTCACCACAATGTCATAAAGCGGCCTGTTAATTGTTGGAAGCACGTACACATTTTCTGCTCGAAAGTCTCCTCTCTTTTTGGTTCTGTCATTGATTCCATTAGCGAAGCCCCAAGTCAATATATGCTCTCCTGTGTGTTCATCCAATAGGAGAAGATCTCCTTTTGAAAATGTCAGGAACGTAGAGTCATTTCTATCTAAAGGAAGCAACTCACAAAATAAGTCATAGATAAAGAAAATGCATATTATTCATTTTTAAATGACAATTAATATGTAATCCATAAAAATTACCATAGTTATGGCTATCCACAAGAGCCACTACAAATTTCGATCTTTTGCGCAGACCGTCTAAAAAGATGTCTACCAAGTCACAAATATCTTCAGCATTGTTGGAGGTGAAAGTGTAATGATCTCCCTTGATGGTTGTCAGAGTAAAACTCTGGCCCTGGAGCTTTCCTCCTCTGAAGGAAGAAGAGGAGTAATCAAGACAGGAAAAATCTATGAGTACCAGGATACAACCATACAATCCGGAATATTACATTGTCTCTAGTGGTTGATGGAGTGTTATTATGTAAATGCATTGTTCAGACAATTAGCAGATAGGCAAAACAAACAATCTTAAATAATCTCTGCCACACTGCATGGACACCAAGTTTGTGGACACCTACCAGCACACTCATAATTGTCTCTTTTCCAAACTGTTTAGGATGTCTCTATAGCTGCTGCACAAAACTGTCCCATCATTCAAATTTTCCTTTGCACAAAGCGCATGAGCTCAGAGGAAACACAGTGTCTTATGGTTGGAGTTGTAGTTTTTCACATAGTCCTAATCTCAATTTCTTGGAACACCTTTGGGATGAACTGGAACACTGACTGCACTAGTGCCTGAACTCAATAATACTTTTGTAGCAGGATGGGAAAAAGCTAATTGCCACAATGTAGCAGGAACTTTTTACAGACGTGTGAAGGTTATTATAGCAGTAAAATTTTGACAAAATATGTAATAAGACACATTGATGTCATGGTAAGAATTTTGTCCTGGTACTACATGTCTTGCAACATTGCAACAAACTGTTGATAGAAAGTTATTATAAGTAAACAGAGGTACAACAAAAACATTTTTGATCAAAGGAATCATTTATTATAGTGGATTTTAGGAGACAATAGTTCAAGTCATGCTTATTGCACTGTCCTTAATGCAACTGTCTATTTTTTTAATATAGTTAATATTACTGTGTTATATCCTGCATGTACATAAATACAAACAGACAGCTACTCGGAACAGCTAAACCTAAAAAAAGATGGTGTAATTAATTACTGGCAAATCTTTGTCTAAGTTTAATATTAAGATTTAAAAGCAAAATTGAATTTGGATGTATAATTACAAAGGGTTTATCAAATTTTGTTTTGGAATCCGATTTTTTACCTCTGATAACAAAAGTAAAACATTAATCTACCCGCTGCAGGATACTCCGGTGATTTCTGGGAAGGAAAATTCCAGAAGAACCTGCTCCTGTTCATCCACAAAATAAACACCAGTCCAGTTCACTGCTACTATCACATCGTTCTTTGGAAGATTAGGTCCTGGAGATTGACAACATTAAACATACAACCTTAAAAAAAATTTCTTTACAATACAGGTCTGGTATGCCAAAATTTTTGGAAGCAACTTCATGCTTACATTTGTGTTTTAATCTCAAATGATTATTTATATTATAGGTATTCATTTTGGTACATTTTGATACAGTCTGCCACGTGTGAGTCTTATTAAAAAATAAATAAATAAATATTCCCACATCAACTCTGACATCATGTTATCTGAAGTGCACTTTAAGTGCAAAGTTCTGTTAATGATGTCCCAAGGTACTGCACATGAGCTCAGTATTGGGCCCAATTCAGATTCATCGAAACTAGGGTCTTGATCATAGCCCTTTCTTCAGCTTGATGTTCTACTTAGCATAGCATGCTAGGTTTAGTTCTATGACAGCCAATTTACCACATTTATAGTAAAATCTCTTTTACTTTAACCAAGAATTTCAGCAAGTGATTTATTATTGAAAACTATCAAGGTTGATCATATTTAATCTAGCTTTTTCAAACCTGAACCTTAAAAAAATAACAATACCTGAAAACTTAAAAGCCTCGTAGAAACGTGAGAAAAGCAAAGGCCATTTGAACCTAGCAAAATCAACCACGTCCTCCTTTACTCTCTGTGGGTCTAAGCTCTTCTGTGTGTAGATTCCCTGCAGGAGTAAAACACAAACTTTTTGTCTGCTTTCACCATCCTCACAGAACCTTTAATTTAGATCATATTTAATGAGCACATGCAATAATAAACTCCTTAGAAAATCGATTATATAGATTTTCTAAACAATTAAAGATTTATAACCAGTACTTTGGCCTACAGGAAGATAAAGGCTAACTAAACCCAGCACTCTTGAAAGAAGGAAAAGGCAATTAATGTTCCTCAGTGATCATCAGTCAAGCCCTAACTCTAGGTCATCAGTCAAGCCTAACTTAAGCCCTGCTCCTAAAAATTTGCATTGTGTGCGTTTGATACAGTTATACAAAGGTTGTCATCTTTAGTTGTCATCATAGTGATAACCGCCAATTAGCACTTAGTGGTAATGCTCAATTTGGACTGTGCGCTTTCAAATTAAGTTTATGTTCAAGTTAATATGCCAAACTTTATTAAGTCTATTTTCTGATTACTGCTGATAAAACTGTGTACAGAGAAAATGGGCAGGCAATATTAAAAAAACAGAACCTTTGGCACACAAATAAATTAGATAACCAAACCTGACCAAAGGGCAGCAGTACAGTTCTAGACATAATGGCACTAGTGTATCAGTGAAAACGGTAATACAATTAAACAACAGACACTATTTAATTTTGTCTTCCAAAAAAAAATGTACCTGACTATTGCCTTAGATGATAACCCCAAAAAACATAAAATGGAAGCAACGCGGTGGCTTAGTGGTAAGTACTGTGGTCTCACAGCAAGTAATTCCTAGGCATTGGCCTTTCAGAGATGGCTGAGATAGGCTCAAGCAGATCCTCTTAACCTCGAATTAAATAATAAGTGGGTATAGAAGATAAATAAATAAACATGATTGGTTGGTCTTTAACCATTAAAAATATTTTACATGAAATAATAAATTCTATACTGATAGAAATGCAAGGAAATAGACATCTGTTTAAATGTGCAAGGTTGATAGATATTGCATACTGTGCTGTGACCACCCGATTTTTTTTTAGATCTTATTGTCGTTTTCTTTTAAACTTAAATACAAGTAAAAATAGATTAAGTGAGTCTATGGAACTTAAAATGTAAACAATTTATAATAACAACAATTTATTTTATTTATTTGTGCCTTTTTAACACCCAAGGTCACCTTTCAACTTTTCAAATTATTAAAAACATTAACAATAAATACAAGTCCTCCCAAAATTTAAAGTATACATTTTATGTACGATAAAAGCAAAATAAGTCACGTCTTAGAACTTGTATATCTAAACAGTGCATGTCAAACCTCACTGTGTTTCTATCTAAGATACTGACAAGCTATCAAAGAGCTTAGAAGTGAAATTGAGTTTGTTTGGAATTTTGAAAAAATTAATTCTACTCTATTTCATACTTTTTACCACTAACTCATTAGCAGGTTCTCAAATGAATTTATATTACCTTTATTCATCATTTACATAATTTGCAATTAAGTTTTAATTTGCAATCAATAATTTTTTTCCTCATTCATTTATATTTTATGCCTGCTTATTTTCTAACTTGGGGTCGCAGGGATGTGCTGGAGCCTATTCCATCGCACTTAGGGCGAGAAGTAGTGGGAAGGGGTGGCCTAGTGGGTAAGGTGGACTGATACCAGAAAGACCGGGGTTCGATTCCCAGCACCACCAAGCCACCACTGTTTGTTCCTGAGCAAGGCCCTTAACCCAAAATTGCTCAGTTGTAAGTCGCTCAGTTGTAAGTCACATCTGCCAAATGCTGTAAATGTAAATGTACACCCTGGACAGGTTGCCAGTTCACACATAGTTGAACAACCACACACACTCACACCTCCTATGGGCAATTTAAAGTCATCATAATGTAGAATGTTTTGGGACTGGGAATAAACTGTAGTACCCAGAGTAAACCCACAAAAGCGCTGGGATAACTCAGCCTTGGAACCTTTCTTTAAAGATTTATTTTTGGACATACATACATAGAAGAACATATATATATATATATATATATATATATATATATATCAATAGAAATTTAGACTGAAACTAAAACACTCTATTACCATGTGATTTTAAACACCAGATTTACTCCCATAATTTTGCTCTTAGATTAAAGTCCTTTAGTCAATTCAATTTGTATCTGTAATGTGAGATTTAGGTTCATTCAACTACGGTAGTATAAGTGGGATCAGACACTAACATCAGTTAAGGAGGTCTTAAGGTGTTAGGATCAACGTTTCCTGCAGAACATTTTATAATGGAGCTTAGAAAAAATGGATTAACGAATAATGTAGTGCTTAAACATACAATAACATTCTGGACATGTGTGCGCTTCTATATTTGTAGCAATATTTTAGAGAAAAAACACATAATTTAGGATCAACGTTTCGTGCAGAACATTTTATAATGGAGCTCAGAAAAAATGGATTAACGAATAATGTAGTGCTTAAACATACAAAAACATTCTAGACATGTGTGCGCTTCTATATTTGTAGCAACATTTTAGAGAAAAACCACATATAAATTTGATGCTCAGGTAATAACAAACATTTGGCAATATAGTGTAGTTAGTTATTTTTCACTAATAAATAATAGTAAAATTAGTCTCACTATTAGCAAAATTGTTTAGCAGTGTTAAAATGCTGGAACAGTTTACATTAATGATTTTCACATACTTGGAAAGTGTTTACCTTTTTGTGAACTGACATTATAACTTGGGCCCATTTGTCTGCGGTTCTTGATGCACTGATCTCTTTGTCAGGAATGTACGAGTTAATGAGGGTCAGTAATCTTTCAAAAAGCATCACTTCCCCGAAGTCGATATAGTATTGCTGAGATGCCAGCTCAGCCAACTCCTCCTCCTACAATTGTCACAAAAGATTGCTAAAAAACACTGTTTAATCTGCTGTACGATTGTCCTACTACATCTCATACCCGATCACAGCGGTACTCCCCGAACTTGACTCCACGGATGATCTGCTGGTAAATTAGGTTGGTGGCCACATTGTCCTCAGCAGGGTTGTGCCATGGTGTAAATATCTCTTTTCTGAAGAACAGCCTCCAAGGGGCATTACGCTCTTGCGCTCCTTGCTCTTTAGCATACTGCTCGCACTGGGACACTGCGTCCATCACGTGGTCCTTGCCACTGCCAAGAGAAGATACCTGAGAAAATAGCACACAAACTGCATGAGATGTAATATGTTTGCCTGAAATAATGGATAGATTTAACATAAAATAGGGCCAGCAGTAGCAAAACCCCTTTGAATATAAAGGCCCACTTATTTGATCTAAATTGTGCTGCATGCAATGGTAATAAATTTTAGCAAATTACACAAAGACCAGCTATTAAAACACATTAATTATTAGCAACTGATTAAAATGACAACTTTTTTTTTACTCGCTTTTTTTGCTAACATGAGTTTACAGGGGTCAGCTGGAGCTTATCCCAGCGAAACGCAGGGGTACACCCTGTTCAGGTCACCAGTCCATCGCGGGGCCACACACACAAACAGCCACACACACTTACTACTATGGGCAATTTAGGATCATAAATCAACCTAATGAATATGTTTTTGGACTGTGCAAATAAACCGGATTTCAATAAAATTACAAGGAAAAGACAAATGAGCCATGAGTTTTATCCAAATCAGAATGTAGATATCAATAACAAATCAGAATGTAGATATCAATAACAGAATGTAGATATCAATAACAATAACAATAAAAAATGTAACTGCAAAATTGTGCAAGGTCATCCACAAAAAAATTCTTATTTTAAATTTAATGCCTGCTACCGGTCTCAAATAGTTGGCATGGGGGAAACAAAAATTGAAAAAGCACCTAAGTAAGTTTAAAACTTTTAGCACCTAAGTAAGTTAATTGACAGGTCTGTAACATGATTAGCTATAAAAGGGATGTGTTAGAGCAGCAAAATCTCTCCAAACTGTGAAAAAATGGGCAGAATTTCTCCAACCTGTAAAAGATTGCATAAAAAGATTGTAGTATACTTTAAAAAATCTCATTAAATACAGTTCCTAACATCATCAAAAGAACTTTCAGAAGGCACTATGAATGCTGAAAGTTATATAAGATTTTGGGGTAACATTTCCACTCCCCCATTTGTCAATGTCAACAAGAGACCTTGTGTATTTCAGCAAGACAATGTAAAACAACATACTGCAGCTATAACAACAACAACATGGCTTTACAGTTGAAGAATGAGTGGGTGTGATTGTATGTATATGTGTAGCCCTGTGATGGACTGGCGATGGTGTATGGTGTACACCTTTCATCCTGTGTGTGCTGAGAAGGCTCTATTTAGATAGACACTATTGTATTAGCATTGTTATTATTAAATGACTTTTAAAGGTAAAAAGACCATGCCTTATCAAAGATGGCAATGTATACAGAGAAGCCAAACCGGTCCTGCAGCCCGATCTTGTCTGCCAGGGCATTACAGAGCTCTGCAGAGGTAGTGGCTGAGTCCGTCAGCAGGGTCCGAGTGGTGCCATCCATAAACGTCACTGGCAGCATGATGGGTTTTTTGGATTTGGTGGCCTAAATTAAAATGTAAAAAGTCGAGCAGTTTTAGCTCACTGGATATGATTCTGCAAGCACCACTACAACTTTAAGCAAGAATTCTAACCTTAAACAGCCCAGCCTTATACTTTTAATTGAATTTTACCTCGACAGTGTCTGCCAAATCAAGAAAAATGTGTGGACGCAAAGACTATAGGGAAAAACAGTAATAGCACCTGCAGCTCGAGCCACGATGGAGGTTGAGTCCGTGACTTGTTTACAGAAGTGCGCTTTAGTCGTTCTTCACAGTATGGGGCATAGCCTGGAGGTCCGGCGGTAATAAATGTCCGTAGATACTGTGATAAAAAAACAATATTACATTTATGACTCTGTAAGTATTTTTATCTCTCCTAGATAAATCAATCCAAAATCTGTTTAATACTTTACTTTAAAAAATTTCTCAGAAGGAGCAAAGCATCCCACGCAGAGAGAGAGCAGGATCCAGCCGCGAGCATGGCTGTTTTTGGAAGGGTTCTGAGTCAGCTGCTTGCAAATCTGACAGTAGATCTCATCTCTGTTAAAGAAAAAACAATAAAATAATTGTGAATTGTGATAATAATTAAAATAGATTGATGTTAGTGTACTAGTATATCACACAGCAACTTAAAATCCCTATTAAACAATCTCTCATTATTTGGAATAGACCAAATTTTACAAAGAACGATTTCAAAAAAATCATGTTCAGCTTGAAAGGTAGAAATAGTAAAGACTAGAGCACTGGTTGTGATAATATATTATTTATCATGCTAATTTGCTTACGATGCTGAGTTGTTGATCTGAAGATCATAAAGACCTGGGTTCAAGCTCCACGACTGCTAGCCTAAGTTGTTACGTCAGTTACCTCTGACCAATAGGTGATCACCTTCAGAAACATATTTTGTTTTGCTAGTTAAAAGTCTTTTCATGTTTCGATAGCGAATTATTAAGCTAATTGGTTTTATGTATTTACACATATTTATATATTCTATTAAAGGTGTAAGACCAAGAAATTTTTGTCTTATCAAAATATTCAGTCCAAATATTATAATGGGCTATTATAACGAGTTTTCCTATCAGTCATACACCCTCACACTCATTTCTAATTCACCAAACTACCTGATGTACATGTTTTTGGATTGTGGGAGGAAATCGGAGTACACAGGGTAAACCTATGCAAGCGCCGGGAGAACATGTTAACTCCACACAGAAAGACCTCTTGTCGACCCGAGCCCTACATTCTACATAGAACGGGTAATATGAATAAAATTTGCTACATTAGACTTGTTAGACTTGCTACATTAGCCATTGACATTTGATATTACATTTCAGCCATTGTCTACAGTATTTAAGCCTGAAAGACTCAAAAATTAACCTGAGATTACTAACCTCAGTGCAGGGCGTAAAATACCATTCCCGATGATGATGTGAAGTTTCTCTAGGTTGGAAGTGGGACGATCTTCTAACATTGACTGTAGACTGCAATCACCATCAGTTAGCTGTTTGGTTACCTAACCAAAAAAAAAACAGGGTACAATTAACAGTGCTTTTATTCTTTACACCATATAGGGTAAATATTGATATTTCTGGTAAATTTGTATCATTTTGTTGCATGATCTTTTATCATAAAAGCATTATAAAATCTTTGGCTTACATAGAAGAATATGCATTTAAATTTATTTGGTAATTCAGATTGTATAGAAGGTTTAATTTTATGTGTATTTGTTTTTCTTTCTTTTTTCAATTGTTAGCTGTTTTAAAGATAAAGTGGAAAACACCAGTTGATCTGCCTAAACTGTTCTCAATAATAGACTTAGTCTTAAGAATGAAAGAACATTGTGTTCAGGTAATTTTTGGTAGAATAATTTGTTTTTTTCTAGGAGTTGATGACACCCTGAAACAGCTCACTGACTCTACGGTATAAATGGGACACTGTGCTCACCTCCTCTGTGATTTTTGTTTTCCTCCTCAGTGTAAGGGAGACTAACTTATGTCTGATGCTGTTCTTTTTCTTCTGACTGTCAATAAGAGAAGTCTGAAAAAAAATAGGACAGTGCGTATTTAGTGAAGGGCATTAAACTTGGCCAATGTATTTTAAACTTATATGTGGTCCAAAATGGAACCCACACAGTTGTTTTATATGCGCTGTCTTTACAATATCCCTTAAACACAAATGAGAAGCTTAAATACTAGCATGGCAATATGCTCATGTAGAAACCATAGTATATAACACAAGTTTTTCACTGAACTGAAGGTTGGTTAGAAATGGGCTTATAAAATGGAAAGCTGATTGTAAACCTGGCTTTCTCCTCCAACACTAATACCCAAACTCACTAATCTAGTGGAAAGCTTTCCCAGACGTCTACAGGCTCTTAGTCATAATAAGACACACATCTACTGCCTTTAACAGTCTAAAAATGTTTGTAGTTGCACTGTATGTCTATTTATGTACAACAATCACTTCCTTTGTTTCTGATTCTGCCATGGTTTATTAAGGTTATTGTATAATAAAAGTTATTGATTAAGCAACTTTATTAGAAAAATATTGTGTTTTCTGTTAAGTGTAAAATATTTGGTCTTTGATAAGAAAATGAATCAGCATATACTGTAGAAATTTTAATTTAATTGTTTAATTATTGTTCTCTTTTATTAATACTTTACTGTTTCTAAAGGAAGTTATACCTTCAATTGATTTGCTGTTACATTTAACTGAATAAATAATTAATGGTCAATGTTCTAAGAGCATAAAATAAGTTGATCACCCTTTCCTCCCCCCTCTTTTGAGATCTCTTAAAAAAACAAGCTGAATATCAAGCTTCCTATGTCAAATATTCCTTTTAACTGATTTAAATAAATGTACCAAGCAAATTTGATTTACATTGGTGAAATAAGGGTATATTATATTTTTTATTCATTTATAACTTAAGCAATTAAACACATATTTGAAATCTATACATTTGTAACCTCATTTCTTTTTAAAAGGTGTCAAAAATGACAAGCAGATGAAAACCAGAAACACAACTTTTACACAGACCTGGGTTTAGGGTTTGTGTGGAAAATGAGGGTTAGCAGAAAAACATAATTAACTTTAAACACAATTTTATTAACAAAATGTAAAAAATTATCCTTAAAAATATTAAAACAATATTCAAATATATTTAAAAAAACAAAACTAGTAAAACAGATCTGATTGGTACTTAAGGAACCCAAGCTGTTTTCCTATCGCTTTTATGAGCTTTGGACTGAAGCAAATCCGTTCAATCAATAACCATTACTCCTCGGACAGGTGATGTTACTGATCAAAAACTAATGCTCAGCAGTAGAGATTATCCGTGCTCCAGAACTCGAACTGTGATGGGCCACCAAGGAGATGGCTAGGGCAGTCGCTCGCTCCGTGGCAGCTGTGGTGGAGCCTATCTGACCTGAACTAAGACCTAGCAACAACATCAGGATCCAGGGTCTGCATGTTCTGATGTGTCCTCTAAACACGCACTGGACAGTAAATTGACTCTATGGCAATGTGGGTATTTTATTCCAAAGCTTTTCGATGCAGCTTGAGTTCCTTGAGCCATTTCTTGGTTATGTGGTCACCTCTCCAGCCCCCTGCAGGGCCTTCTGTTCTCTCTTGAAGGTCCTTTTGCCGAGAGTCTCATAGATCTTAGTCATCACCGGGATCTTCCCACTGCCGTCATGGAGGCTGATTGGATATTTTGGCTCAGGCATGTCTCCCATAAATCTCAGTATAGTGACCCACACAGCCAGAGCAGCCTGCACAGGCACAAACATCGGACTACGATTAGTCTAACCATGTAGCATTACTTACAATATACAATCTAAGAACTAAAAGCTTATTTTAGTTGTGGGAAGGGGTGGCCTAGTGGTTAGGGTGTTGGACTGATACCAGAAAGACCCGGGTTCGATTCCCAGCACCACCAGGCCCTTAAGTCGCTCAGCTGTAAGTCGCTCTGGATAAGGGTGTTTGCCAAATGCTGCAAATGTAAATGTAAATGTATTTATGTAGAAATGTATTATTTAGGGCAGCACTGACGTAGCATTAAGAACCGTCTCCTCACAACAAAAAGGTCCTGGGTTCGATTTCCAGGTAAGGGTTCTTTCTGTGCGAAATTTGCATGTTCTCCAAGTGTGGGTTTACTCCAGGTACTCCGGTTTCCCCCCACAGTCCAAAAACATGTACATTAGATTGGTTGGTGATTCTAAATTGCCTATAGGAGTGAGACTAAGTGTGTGGTTGTTTGTCAATGTGTGGCCCTCAATGGATTGGTGTAGTCAGGCATTTCACCCTATGTGCACTGTGATAGGCTCCAGTTAGGTAAAAAAAAAAAACTAAACCTATGAATAAACTATGAATAAATAAATGAATCTCTGAAAAGCGTTTTAAGTATGAGCAGCATTAAAGCTAAATGTTTGGTTATACCTGCCAAAATGCATGCAGACAAGAACTCTGCAGGATTTCAGTTCTTTTAGCATGCAATAAATGTTAGTAGGTTCTAGACTATTTAGGGATTTACTAAAATGTCTTTATGTGCTTACAATGGGTATTTATCATGGTTATACTGTAAATAATGTTAAATAAGCTACCCTGCCTGAGTCTAAAAGCTCATTTCATTAAAAAACATCTTTTACACTCAGGCAGGAAAAAAAAAATTCTTGGATGTCCATTTAAATACCCAGCATATTATAGGCTTCCCAAATAACAAAATTAAATAAACTAACACCAAATCAAATTGGTGTTAAATTTTGCCTAGAATTTTTTAAAAGCGTGAATACAATTTTTTAACATGAAAAAAATATATGTATAATGTTTCATGTGTCACCAGCTGGTCTCCTTCATCCTCATGGTACAGCAGGGGTTGTTTTAGGGGTCGACGCACATACGTGTGAGTCGTGTTTCCCTGGAAGTAGGTAGCAGCAAACTTGACAAACTTGTACTCGGACAGGTCCTCTTGTTCTTCATCGGGATGAGGAAGAGTCTTAATGCTGTCCTCTTCAGAGTCTTTGTGGATGTTCTCCAAATCCTATCATACAAAATATAATGTTTGTAGTTGAGTTGATAACAGTAAATTTATCACACTGTAAATATTTCAAACGTGCAGTATAAGCTACATATGGCAGAAAGAGTAAACACTGGACAGCTTGCCAGTCCATTACAGATAAAAAAGTTTTTTTTATAATCAACTGCAAGAAGACTGTTTAGATCCTTTATTTGGCTTTTTTTAAAATAAAAAATTATCCATGAAAATAATATAATATTATCATGGGGTGGCGCGGTGGTGTGGTGGTTAGCATGGTCGCCTCACAACAAGAAGGTCCTGGGTTTGAATCTCGGGCACGGGATCTTTCTGTGCAGAGTTTGCATGTTCTCCCCGTGTTTGCATGGGTTTCCCTCAGATTCCTCCCACAGTCCAAAAACATGTGCATTAGGTTGATTAGTGATTTTAAATTGCCCACAGGAGTGACTGTGAGTGTGTGTGTGAGTGGTTGTGTGTCTGTGACCCTGCGCTGGACTGGCGACCTGTCCAGGGTGTACCATCTGCCTTTCGCCCTATGTGCGCTAAAGCAGACCCCTGTGACCCTGAATTCGGAAATAAGCGGGTATAGAAGATGAATGAATAAATATTATCATAAAATCTAAATGATTTTTATATTTTTATAAATTCGGAATAAAAGGCAATTTTATTGTCGAATATTGTTTTAAAGTAATCTTGTTACTATATAAAGCAGTCGCGTTCCAATAACCAGGACATGTTAATCAGTTTACGATAGCTAGCACAGGTGCGGGAAAGATCCTATAATGGCTAATTAACTTTGGACAGGTCGGCAGTCTATTGCAGAAACACACACACAACCACACACTCACACATTCACTCCTACAGAAAATTTTGTCACCAATCAGCCTAATGCACATGTTTTTGGACTGTGGGAAGAAACCGGAGTACCAAGAGGAAACCCACGCAAGCGCAAGGAGAACATGCAAACTCCGCACAAAAAGATCCCGTGCCCGGGATTTAAACCCAGGACCTTCTTGTTGTGAGGCAACCGTGCTTAACACTGCGCCACCGCGCCATTCTCTCCTATTATGTCAATCAGAAAAATTTTCTAATATGTGATTCAAAAACCGTGATGTAATCCAACCCGTAGGTTTTTGATCTGTTGTACCATTACTGGACAGTATAGAACAGGATAGGTGAGTTGATAAACTCCACCTTGAATCCAGCAGGTGCTTCAATCTCCATGTTCAGCAGAGAGCTGGAGCTAGTCAAAAAGCCAAACATTTTATCAACCATGTCAGAATCGCTGATCGGTTCCTGCTTTTCTCTTTCCATCTGCTCAAGCAGCTTTTTTTTACGATGAGCCTCTTCACGCTCAGTCAACCGTGTCTCCTCCTGCTCACGGTGCAGCTCAGCCAGACGCTCCTGATGCTTCCTGTCAGCCTCGGCTCGAGCCCTCTGTGCGGTCATCTGCTGCTTCAGCTGCTCCTCTTCGGCCAGACGCTGTCTCTCAGCTTCTAGCCTGTGCTCCCTCTTCACACAATACATAGACAAATGTACACACATACTAGATAATCATTTAAGTTCTATGATCAGCTGATCAGCTATAGGTAGATACTGTTGGGCCAAAACTAAGGTTGTATTTAGTTTGTATTCTATTTAGTTTTCTTCAGTTTGTATTGCATTTTGCAGTGCTGTACCTCTACTTTGAGTCTCCGGCACAGTCTTCGAGCGATCATACCACGAGCATAAGACTGGATAATCAGAATGGCATTTACACGGCCCTGGAATATTTGCCTTATCAAGAAACCTCGACATTGACCCTGGAGTAAAATGATGCGTTTCCTGATGTCTCTGTACATCACATAATGTTTCCGGGACCTCCAAACAGCCTGCAGTCGCAAGAAACCTGCACACATCTGACCATTAAGAGATAAGGATACTCTGAGAATTAAAGAATTTCTAGATGTTTCAAGATGAAAACTATGTAAAAAACTTAGATGGCTGGAGGTCAGCACATAATTCTTTTTTTTATTCAAAACTATTTGACACAGGATAGTTGTCTGGAATGTCTTTGAATCACATTGTTCCTTTACAGAAACCAAGAGGCCCAAACGCTGTTTTAGTATGGCAATGCATCTGCATACTATGGCAATGCATCTTTTAATCTTATTAAAATAAATAGTATTAAAACATCGCAGTAAACACCTACTGCTGTGCACTTCCCCTGTATATTACATACATTATAGTTATATTTTAGTTCTCCAGCTTGTTTAAAGTTTTATGAATTTGCTGTAAAATGTATGTATTTTTCATTACTATTTTAATTACATTTCAGCATTTGGCAAATGCCCTTATCCTGAGCGACTTACATTTAGCCCATGTATCCCAGCAATTTCGGCTAGTTGGACTTTCCAATTAGCAGTTCAGCACCTTAAACACTGTACTACTATTTTTACTTAGCTTGAAGTATACAAATTATACATCTTCTATAACCGCTAATTTTACAAACTTGGGGTCACTGGGTGTGCTAGAGCACACATGGGGTGCAATGCTGGACTACACCCTAGACAGGTCGTCAGTCCATTCCAGGGAAATTGGCTTCATGTTTAGTTTAAATCTTGGCACTGTGCTAAACTCCAGCCCTGCAAAACTGGGAATGAAAATCCATACCACTTTATAGTTCTTCTTACAGATATAGCCCCTCCACATCTTTTGGATCAATATAACAGATCTTCTAACATTCAAAAAATTGACCCTGGAGGCAAAAAAATCCTAATCACATCTGTGAAATATCTTCTTATGTTTTCTTTATGACATGTCTCTAGTCCTAGTCTACATTACCTGTCTCTCCTTCCACGCACTGATTTCTGAATACAAATGACCTTGTTTGTGATGGCCTTGTCCCTCTCAATTTCCAGCTGCATGTCATGATAATCCTACAACAGAAATACAATAACATATACAAACAATTTCATAATCAGTCTTATTGATTTTGATGAGCTTTTCAGGATTAACATCAAGTCTAACCTTAAAGAATATTTTTGTCTTTCCTATCCGCCAATCTTCATTTTGTCCCAAAACTGCTGTTGCTATTTTCCGGCATGTCCCTCGCAGATCCTCCTATTAATAAATCAGTGGTTGAGTACGATCTAAAACACCTTAGGCTGTTAAAAACAGGTTACAAACACTAAATAATGATAAAATAGTTAAATTCAACATTAGATCACAAAAAATTACATGTACATGTATTAATATTTCTGTTTCTGTTTATGATGTACAATGTCCATGAAACACATTTGATTATTTAACGACAGCTATGGGGAGTTATTCTTTCACCAACAGTTCCATTTTTCGCTCTCTTAACAGGAATTTGATTTATGTTGCTATGGATTTCCTGCATAACCATAGTCTCAAAGCATGTGTAAAATCAAACCAATTATATAGCAGAAAGCTTTCAACTCTGGTAAATTATGCTTCTTTTCTTTAGCGTGAATTTTGTGTCTAAACAAACAAGAAGGCAAAAAAATTCGATGAAGTATATGAGCTGTGTGTGGCTTGTCTATAATTGGAGCATGCAAAGACAATAAAGATTTCAAGAGATAGCACACAGTGGTAGGTACTGCACATGTCACTCACAATTGGCCATTTGAGAACAGCTCATTTGCTTTATCCACCAACTAGGTGATATAAATAGGTGCTAACCTGTGCTGTGCTTGAGGAGCTTCTTTAGGAAGCAAAGACTTGTAAATTTGTGGCAAATGCTTGCAGCTTCTGCATTGGTACCGAACTGCAAATATCTGGAAACCCTAGACTAGCTTAAATCACAACTCTTATCAGGTTATCCTGCACTGTGCTTGGGTGAAGAAACCCTAAGGTGAAGAGACCCCAATCGTGCACCCAGAGAGGTGTTTGCATCCTGAATACTTGAGGTGTTCCAAATGGTATTCAGCTAGACCGACCCTCAACGTTTTCAACTATGGGCTTAGTGGCTCTCAATTGGTATTTTCCTCACCCTACTGTTCTACTGTTGTGCTGTCCTGTTGCTTTACCCACCTGTAAATAGGCTGGTTTAACCCTCACCATGAAGACCCTGTAACGGTCCACAAACTCGGCAAAAGTGTAACGTATGGGATATCCAGCCTTGCGAATCCGAATGGTCTCCATCATTCCCGAGTACCGCAGTTGCCGTACACACAACCCTCTGTCAAACAACTGCAGGGAAAAACTCATTATTCTTTCCGATGAGTGCTTTCCTGCTTCTAACTGCTGACACAAACCATGTGGAGGTGTTTAGCATCTCAAATAGTTTATGCTGGGCTGATTGGTTCAGCCTGAAAAAATAAGGTTTTTCATTCTAGCCAAACAGTAGACACACCTGAGTCTAGTAAAAGCTGAGCTTTTAAGCTGATTAAACTGAAAAAATCAGGTAAGGCTCATGATTTACTGTAATAAATTCCTGTACTTTTCAGATATTTCTAAATAAGAATTGGACATCCCTGCACTAAGAAAAAAGATTATGCCAACAAAATGTAAGTATATTCTAGTTTTAATAAAAACCATTACATTTCATAACCATACTAAATGTAATTTCTTTATTTAAACAACTCTGTGACACATAAAACCACAGTATGTCTATACTATTAAATGTTGGCACATAAAACATGTCTGGTAAAATAGGGAAGTGATGCGCAGAGTTTAAGGTGTTGGACTGCTAACTGGAATATCAGGGTTTGATAACCCCCACCACTAACCTGCCTATATAGGCAAAGTCCTTATATTGCTCAGTTGTATAAAAGAGATAAATGTAAGTTGCTTTGGATAAGCATGTCTGTCAGAGTGAGTAGTTATACTGTGGACATATCTGTTGCAAAACATCAAAAAAGTTCTGATTTTGATCTAAATTTGGTTAAATGATTTATAATGATTTATAATTGTGTTTATGTTACTCATAGTTACTTCTTAGTTGAATCTTATAGGGTCAATGTAGGGTGATATTTTAATTAAGTAAAGTCGATGTACTTTTTTATCCGGGCCTTTGGGATATGTTCTATGACGCAGTGTAACACTGTTTTCTCCAAAAATGGACAAAAGGATGAATATTTTTGGGTTCAAAGCACTTATTAAAGTCACACTTTAGGAAAATACTGCCCATCTGGCTCAGTCAGCAAATTGGAGGTGCCAAATTATTGATGAAAACGTTGTACATAAAACATGTTGTGGTCAAAAAAGATCCAGAGGGAAATTTTTGGGACTTACCATCGGTTTTTTAAGCTCATTGGGTTTAATACAGCGCACGAAGAAGGGCTGACACGTGCTCAGAGTCTTCATAAGCAGTTCAAGGGAACGTTTAAACTGACTGCTTAGTGTTGGTGAACGCTTCCGAGTCTCCATACCCTGACCGAATTAATACACACACACACACAGATAAAGTTTTAAACAAAACAAATGAGAGAGAGAGAGCTTATTCTTGCAAATACATAATACAAACACGTACACAAATTGAAAACACAAACACACAAACCATGTAAATACAAGATTTATAGAACATGGCATAATTTAATGGATAATGGACAGAAAGGAAAAGAAAGGAAAGAATAAGGAAAGAAAGTGCGTATTAATGGAAGTACGTACTACCAACAAGTACACACAACTGTACACAATCACAAAAATTCAACAAATGCAGAAACTAAAAAATTCAACAAATTTGTATTTACCTCAAACAGTCCTGTCTTGCAAAGCGTATGTCTGTATTTTAAAGCATGAACTTTCATGCTTTTGTCTTTGTATCTTTGAGTTTCTGTCTTTTACAGATATTGGACTCATTGAGTTTCTATCTGTACTGAATCTGACCATGTTTAGCGTTTCCTTTTTTAAAAAAAAGGTTTAAATCTCCATCTTCTGCACAATCAGCGCAAGGAAAACTGAGCTTCTGCTTAGCAAAGAGGTTTTACTAAAAAAACAAAAACTCAATCTTTGCCATTCTCACTTCTGGTCTATGACTAATATTTCCCCTAGTATTTATACTAAATACTGATGGTGGATTTATAGAGCTGCTTTCCACTCCGAAATCAGCCACAGGAATGTGTTTTGAGGGACTGCTGAGAGAATGTTGTAGATTAATTATGCAGAGATACAAACTGTTACTGCTAAGGTCAGGGCGCATACTGTGACACACAACCACTGATTTACCTGCTGAGAGGACAAGACCGTCTGCACATAGCCACAAAGGAACTAAAAAAAAAGACAGTAATGAATGTAAAGCATAGACAGAATAGCAAGAAAAAGAGAAAGAAAGTTGACTGGTCTAAGAATTCCCTATCCTGTGCTGTAAGCGGTGTTCATTTGTTCCCAAAGAAATCTTTCTAGAAGCACAATAATGCAGTCGAAATTAGGATTTAGTTGTGGAAAAAGGGCATTACCATGGCAACGTCAGTCTGAAAGATCTGCTTGATGAACTTGTTTTTGGACGAGTGCACCAGCTGGATGATGTCACTGTGGAGACTGTCTTTATTCTTTCCCAGAAAACCTGTTCAAATAGAATTAAACTTAACAGGTGCCTATTGTATAATAAAAGGTAATACTATATTACCACAAATAACCAGCATTAAATTATTAAAAGTTCATAAAAGTGTAAAATAAGAATAATTAACCAAGAATTATATGCAGCCTAGGAAAACATTATACATGTACAGCGCTAATAAAATTCTCAAATTTTATTGGTTCAAAAGGTGTTTAATAATTTTCTGCTAATGTTGATCAGCTGTAAAAAAAATCTATTCATCTAACGTCTATGCTCATCTATTTTACCCTGTTTTATTCATGTTGATTATTCATAATTCACAAACAACTGAACACGCATACTCTCACTCAAAATTTAAAATTACAAATCAACCAAATATACATGTTTCTGAACTGCAGGAGAAAACCAGAGTATCCAAAGTAAATTTTCTGCCTTCCCTTAAAAATAGTTCGAGAAAATACTATTTATATTAGTAAGCTGATGTTTGTTGATGGTTGTAATTTGAATCTGAACAGGAATTTGTTTCCTGTAGTAGTTTCCTGCTCTGTATACACTAGTGGATTGTAGTGTAGTGCCCAAACTGGGGTTCACAAATTGCAAGAGATTCATGAGGTAATGACAAGCAGATATTTAAATTATAATGTGAATGTGCTATTAAATTATTAACTAATGTACTTAAAATATCTAGGGTACTTTAATTAGTATTTTTTTTACTGTATTTAGTCAAAGAGGTGCAGCTGACAAAAATGTTTTATAAACCCCTGGTGTAGTTCATTTTAGGATATAAAAAACATTCAAACTTTATTTAACCTCAAGCAAAAGAGCATATCTGTGAGATACCTTTGGTTTCATAGTAGACCACGCCAGCAAAATGCTGAATGCCGAACTGGCTCTCATGACTGTGCTTTGGAGGGATGTAGATTGTGTTGCGCTTGTGCTGGGAGTTGATTTTGTGCAGCAAGGTGGCATCAGATCCCTAATAAAACATACAGATGTTCCATATGTGGTTTTATCATTATATTTTTGTTGTTATTGCACCAAAATAGTTGTTATTGCACCACCGTTAACAGCTAACTTTATTCTAGAAAATAAGTAACATGCCCTTGTTGACCTTCACTCTAACACCGATAACTAAATCATCTTTCATCTGAAGTCTGACATTCAAATTATCACTGGGCTTTAAAACATAAATGAAAAGATTTGCCAAATTAGTGCCATTAGTTCTGTTTATGATAAAGGTAAATACTAGACACTCTGGAAATGTTCAAAAGGCAAGGCTTAAATATAGAAGATAGATAGAAATAAAGTGTAACATTGTTAGACCTTTTTCGTGTACATACTGACAATAAGTAAAAATAGGCTATTTACATTAAATATAGGGGACATATAACATTTATTTATTGTTTGATTTACTTTGTAGACAGAGAAAGAGATAGATAGATAGATAGATAGATAGATAGATAGATAGATAGATAGATAGA
>JAOTQW010000016.1:8008012-8018079 GCA_026260075.1 Sisor rabdophorus
GATAGATAGATAGATAGATAGATAGATAGATAGATAGATAGATAGATAGATATTCCCCTACCTTGGGGAATCTGCTCTCTTCATCAATGAGTGCAATAATGTTCATGGGTTTATTAGCGATCATATCCAACGCTTCCTGGTTATCTGTGAACTCAATGTGCAACCAGTTGATGTGCTCCAAGTTGTACTCCTCCTGCTCCAGTTTAAAAACGTGTTGCACAAAGAACTGCTGCAGGTTCTCATTGGCAAAGTTGATGCACAGCTGTTCAAAACTGGATAAAATAAAAATAAAACAGACATAAAAAATAGAATACCAAATATAAAAACCCTTGAATGCATTTTTATTATCATCAGAGAAAAATGTAGAATGATTAACACATACACACACACACACACACACACACACACACACACACCTATTGATGGTGAAATTTTCAAATCCGAAGATGTCAAGCAGCCCGATGGATCTGTGGGTTACTCTGTTTTTAGTAAACGGGGCTCTGTAGATGGCAGCGTTGATTTTGTCCACTATCCACACAAATAACCTCCCATATATTCCCTAAAAAAAGATTTATTATTGGGTTTTTAATGATTAAAAGCTTTTAAAAAATTAACAAAAAAGTATTTTATAACGACCAATCTCTAATTTCTGCCTTATCAAAATATGAATTTTCTCATACTTTATGCAGTTGCATTATGGGTCGTTAAGCTGGTGATAAAGTGTTATTTAAGCATGCATGGAGCATTAGAAACCCTTAAAGCTTTTAAATGGAAGGTGCCGCAGGTTCTTTACCTCCTCTTTAGTGGCAAAAAAAACACAATAATTGCATTTGGATTTAATTATCGCGTTAAGGTCAAATAATTGCGATCAAATGATTAATTAATAATTGTGACAGGCTTAGGCCAACATTATAAAAATAAACACATTATTTATACAAGATTTTCAAGTATATTATTTTTGATATGAGTCAAATATGAAAAAAAGGAAACAGATCTCCAACCTTTACGAAAGCATCGCGCACATCATACCCTTGGTCCACACTGAGTGGCGTAGACACACACTCTCCCCGAGTAATGAGGGTTCGTGTAGTCAAACATGTCATAAGATCCTGAGGGTTCACCTACAAAGAAAACAAACACAAGAAGTTACACTCAAAATTAAAGTTAGGTCCCTGCGATATTAAATTCGATTATCGGTTACACAATATGAAACAGTGTTTAATCGCTCGTGTAGGAACGATTAAACTTGTGTGGTGGTGTAGCACGGTCAGCTCACAACAAGCGGGTCCTAGGTTCGATTCCCGGTTAAGTGGTCTTTCAGTGCAGATTTTGCATGTTCCTTCTGTTGTTGCATTGGCTTTCTCCAGGTTCTCTGGTTTCCTCCCACCAAAAACATGTACAATAGTACAATAGAATGGTGACTCTAAAATTGACTACAGGAGTGAATATGATTGTCTGTGGTTGTTTGTCTGTGTGGCCCTGCAATGACTGGCTCTAAGTGCGCTGTGCACTGCGGCCCTAAGTGTGCTGGGATAGGCTTCAGCAGACCCCTGTGACCCCAAGTTATGGAATAAGAGAGTATAGAAGATAAATGTAGATATATTTTCAAGTATATTTATATATTTTTCATACTTTATAGTTATATTTTATACATTTTACAACTCTGTACTTTTTTCTCCTTTCTTAAAATTAATTATGTATTTTTTTACGCTTTTTCTCTTTCATGTTCACATTTTGGATAAATGTAAACATGAAAAAGCATTTCAATTCATGCTCTACTCAATATGTAGAGACTTTTATATATTTTTTTATTTCGTTCTTTTTAATAAGTGACTTTTAGTGGTTAAATTACTGCTAGTGATTTGCTTTAACAAGCACACAACACATAGTGGCACTAACGGAAAGTCAATTTAACTTGTTAGTTATTCGAACAATTATGCAGTTTGTCAAATGGCAGGGGTTGGTTTGATGCAAATGCATTAAAAAAAGTACAAAAAACCATAACATGAGAAAGGCAGGATGTCATGGCACTCGACTGCAGCAATAAGCATGGATTATACCACTGACTGTGACAAGCAACACATAACAAGAGACATGAACATGAATTTAAAACCTGGACCATAACCTTGACTGTGACATCCAAGATAGCAAGACCCAGACAATCTAAAACACAGGGGTATTAATACACAAACTGTATCAACAAAACAAGAAACACCTAAAATGATAAGGGGACCAACCAATAAAAAGCCTGAGAGACACAAGACAACGACAACATATACACACATGGAGAACATAGTCTACAACATAGTAGCAGAAAGTCCAGCAGTCACCATCCAGTGGCCCGGCAGGGCAACGCACAGTTCTGTTGATTTGTTTGGTTTTAATTATAATAATGATGCTGGGAAATTCAAAAGGCAAAAATTTAAACACACAAAATTAATATGTTCTTCAAAATGTAGTATTATTTTACATTTGTAGATTTGTTTGCAATTATTTAAAATGAAACCACTGAAAAATGTCTTATTAAGTCTTATAGAGTATAATTCTTTATTGAAGCCACACACACATGCAGCGTTTGTAACCTAGCAAATGCTAAGGGGCTTGCTCAGGGGTCCACCCTGGTCTAAAAGTCCACACCTTAACCACTGTACTACCACTTCCCTAGTGATAAACTGCTTATTCATTTGGGTTCGATTCCCAGCACCAGCAATTTACTGCTGCTGGACTCCTAAGCAGGACTTTTAAACCCCATATAATCATCAGAATAAAGAACATTTACAAAAGCTGTAAATGTAAACTGTGCCTTTCACCACCAGGGGGCAATTGCCTCTGGATTCAGACTTTCCTGTTGCTGACTGTGAGAAGATAAAGAGCTGCAGACTGTGGAGTGACTGCTTTATTCATGATGTGCTCATGCTTTAACAATACCATCTGAGTTTCACTAATCTCTGCATTTTCTTCGACTCCCCTCCACATCTTTTTTGTATCAGCACTAAAAACTCCCTCCCACCCGGATAGTCAAGGATGGAAATCAGTGCTAGGTATTAAAAGCAAGAGGTAGGAAAAAAATTGTCATGCAGTAGAAACATTTTATGTTTAAGTAATTTACATAAGTAGCTACACCCTTATTAAAATTTTATCATTTTAGACATTACATTAATAATTTGACTCTTATTTAACAATAATTTAAGTATAAGTATTTAGTTGTAATTTTTGACTACTCTGCCCACTTCTGTTGATTTGGAAAACCAATTAGTGGTGTTATTTTGGTTTAGGCTACACCCACATTTGGGTTGAATTTTAAATACTGCTCACATACAAATGGACAGCACAGTGGCATAGTGGTTAACATGGCGGCCTCACAGCATTAAGGTCCTGGGTTCGATTCCCAATCAAGGGGTCTTAGTGGGTATAGAAGATGAATAAACCAATGAATACAGCTACAAACTATTGTTACAAAACAGATTTTTTTGTTTTCCAGGTAACATCTACAAGATGGCAAACATAACTTCTGTCAAACAAGAAGGGATGGTTCAGTGAATCTAAGCACACACGAAACATTCGCATCTAACCGGCCGCTACATGAGCGCACAAACAGCAGATTGTTAAACTCTCCTGTTCATGTGACATTTTTTTCTGAAGCGCAACTCTTGACTCAACAGTATGCAGTGTGAATCTGAGAAAATAAAAATTACCCTCCTATTTGCTTGGTATTTATATCTGTTGAAGTAATATTATCTGTAACTGTATTGTCTAATAAATTATGTATACCGGATTCAGTACTTCCAACTAGTCATCCAGCCAGCAATTGTTTTTTGTTTCCTTGTCCTACAAATGGCTGCAGTTTTGTCATGGAAACCTGATCACGAGGTGACACTGTATTATACCTATCCTTAATTTCATCAATTTATACGTCTATTCTTTCCTTTATCTATAAAAAAAATCTGTCTGTCTGTCCATCAGTCTTTCTGTCAATCCATTCATCCAGCCATGCATGTCACAATCTAAAAATAATTATTAAGAGAGAGTGAAAGAGAAAGACAAAAAACACCATTCTTCTCATCATCCTGAGTCCCGCTTACCTCTAGCAGAACTGTGGCTTTGGCCAGATCATTTAAACGCACTATTACACAAGCGTCCAGGTTGTTCATCACGCGAGCTGTGAATAATAGAAGAACACATTGATCAGCAAAGCTGATGCGTCTTATCATGCATTTTTTCACATTCAGTTTTACCCTCAAGATTTAAGTTGCCCATGTGCAAGATTGCAGCCAGCAGCTTGGAGATTTCCCAGTTCTCAGTGTCTGTAAACATCAGGACCTTCATAGCTGACTGAATGCTTAGGTACTCCTTTATATTAGATGCAACAAAAGCAAATTTACTTTATAGCTTCTTTCCTGAAAAATCTAATTATATTAAAGCATTTAAACATAAAAGTTAAACATACCTTCATATCATCCCGACCATCACACACTGTACAGTTGCCCTGTAGGACTCAGTGAAGAAAAACAACATTAATTTATTTATTCATCTTCTAGTCTGCTTATTCCCTAATTTGGGGTCACGGGAGTCTGCTGAAGCTTATTCCAGCTATCTAAGGAGGAAGGCAGGAAGGGTACACCCTGAACAGTTTGCCAGTCCATTACAGGGCCAAACACTCACACTCACTCCTATGGGCAATTTAGAATCACCAATCAACCTGATGCACATATTTTTGGACAGTGTAAAGAAACTTAAGTACCAGAGTAAACCCACACAAGCTCAGGAAGAACATGCAAACTCTGCACAGAAAGACCCTGTGCCTGGGAATCTATCCCTGGACCTTCTTGCTGACAGGTGACAGTGCTAACCACTACGCCACTGCAGCACCAACTAGCAACATGCATTTTGTTATTCCTAAAGAATATAACATCAGCTGCAAAAAGGAATCTAATAAGGAATAAGTCAGATAATCATGTCACCTTCATTACTATAGCGTTTTCAAGAATAAGGATTTTTTAAAGCAGCGTTACACATAAAAATACAAAATTAAACACTCACTAAAACACTCAGTTTGACAGCAATAAGACAGCAGCCCCTCACCGTGGTCAAATAGGTGTAGTCAGAAGCCTGACCCAACCCCAGCTTATTCTTCTGCTCAGGGTTCAGACCCTGCAGCATACAGTAGAAGATGTGGTAGTTTCTCTCATCTGGAGCCTATAATATGTCAAACACTTAGAAATTGCAACAAAAAACTTTTTTAAAAAGACATAATTCTCTTGATTTTCAGGTTACAGAGACATCATAGGGATGACCCACATTCTTAGAGAAATAATCTGAAATGTGTCATTTCATATCATCCAATCCTTGACATGTTTCTTTGATAAGTCTACATTGTCAACACTTGTCTGCTTAGTGTGTTTTTATATTTAAAACGAAAATAAATGGGTTATGGCACCGGCATTTACATGCACTTTTGCACCCCAAATTCTGACCACCTCCCCACCCCAACACCCTCCTCTGTCCCCATCCCATCATCATCTTTGCCCTGTCACGGCAATAAAGGCAAAATGCCTTATAATATAATTTTCATTAAACCAATAAAATAATATTAGTTAATTGTTTATTTATTTTATTGTCTAGATGTTCTAGTTACTTTTCAACACTGTAAGAATTAAAAATCCTTTATCTAAAGAAAAGAATAAATACAAGAGCAGATGCTCTTCTGCAAAGTAAACTTTTATACATCAGCTGAAATTATACCTGTCTGCACACCCTTGACTTCTCCAGCAGGTACTGCTCTATCTTTGCCCCCTCGATGGCTCCTCTTTTGTTAAAATTAATATCAATGTATTTCCCAAATCGGCTAGAGTTGTCATTACGTATGGTCTTTGCATTGCCGAATGCTGCGAAAGAACAAAAGCAACAACCGAAAAATCAATTCATGCTGCATTGATTGCAAAACAATTAAAATCGTAATAACAGGCGTTTGTTAACTTTATACATAAATGTCTCAATATCTGAATAAGACATGACCGACATATTGGAAGAAGACACATGCTAATAAATTCTAGTTAGAATTCTTGCCTTATGAAAATTTAAACAACAGCTTCATGTTGAGCCTATGAAACGAGCCTCTATCATTATATAACATTCTATCCTAAATCTGTCTTGCTTTTATGCTAAACTAAATAAAAGCACTAATGCTACCTTAAATTAAGTATGATCCTATGTAGAGTCTGACCTTCTAGAATGGGGTTGGCTTCCAGAACCTGCTGCTCAATCCATGAGTGTTGTCCACTGATAGCAGCCAAAAACTGCAAAATTAGCTTGGTGCTTTCTGTTTTTCCTGCTCCAGATTCCCCACTTATAGAAATAACACACCATCAAACAACATATACATCATATAAAAACAACATATACAAATACGGCAATCAACCTCTTGCAATACTGCTTCACTATTAATGCATGGTCTGGTGTGACTCAAAGAATGAGTCTGGTTCTTCCATACATCATCATGAGGAGTATTTCTTGCCACTGTCACATACACTTTTCTCAATTCATAATTAATGTCCTGAATTTAGATGCATCAGTAAAGCTGCTTTGTAATGTCTATTCTCTAAGGTGGTGTTCAAATAAAAGTAGCTTGAAAAAGGCTGCAGCTTAAACATGAAATAACACTGTACGGTTTAATTCCTTAGTAACTCCAAAAATATTTCAGCATGTGCTTTAATCATTTCCACTTTAATTCCACTCTTTCACATTAGAATATAAATATCAGCCATTGGCAAAAGACTGGTGTCAATAAAACAATTCCTTTACACTATTCAAAATATTTCATTTTAAATAGTTTAAACAATAATAATTTAGTAACTTATAAATTGTCTAAACAATATTGATTATTCATTAAAAATAAAAATTGAAATTTCACTGTTCATTTACTGTCATTCTAAAATAAACTCATACCAATATTATTTTTTACAATAGTGTTTTAATATTCTAATCTCTAGTGTTATTAAATATTTACATTAATAAATGTAAATCAAAGAAATTACACAAAAATTATCATGGAAAATCAAATTTATTAATCACACATCTTAAAATTGAAGTGGAAAACAGTACAGCCTGATCCAACTTTGATGTCCTCAAAACAAGTCAAAATAGTTTATGTGCTTAGCTTAGTTTATGTGTGGCCTCCATGTGCCTGTATGACCTCCCTACAATGTCTGGGCATGCTCCTGATGAGGTGGTGGATAGTCTCCTGAGGGATCTTCTTCCAGACCTGTACTAAAGCATCTGCTAACTCCTAGAGAGTCTGTGGTGCAACATGGCGTTGGTGGATAGAGCGAGACATGACGTCCCAGATGTGCTCAATTGGATTCTGGTCTGGGGGAACATGCGAGCATCAATGTCTTGGTCATGCAGGAACTGCTGACACACCCCAGCCACATGTCTGCCATTATCTTGAATTACGAGGAACCCAGGCACCAGCATAAGGTCTCACAAGGGGTCTGAGGATCTCATCTCGGGAACCTAATGGCAGGCTACCTCTGGCGAGCACATGTAGGGCTCTGCAACCCTCCATAGAAATATGCTTATGTTGCTTATGGGTGCTGGTGGGTGCACTGTCTCTTAGATCACTGATTACTTGACAGGCAGGCCACAGTTTGTCCAGTGGAATAGTGTCTTGTCTAATGTGGTGATAAGAAAGCTCTACAGGGCACTGTGCTTTCTCCATTCCTGTTCACCTTATATACCTCAGACTTTCAATACAACTCGGAGTCATGTCACTTACAGAAGTTTTCTGATGACTCTGCAGTTGTAAGGTGTATTAGTGACTAGGAGAAGGAGGAGTACAGGGGGCTGGTGGACAGTTTTGTGGTGTGGGCTGAAGGGAATCACCTGCTGCTTAACGTAAACAAGACAAGAGAGATGGTGATCGACTTCCGAAAAGAAAAGAAAAGCTTTGCAGACCCTTTGCATACTAGGTAAGAACGTGGTGATGGGGAAAGTAGACTGTGTTGAAAGTCTAATAGCACAGCTGTATACAAAAAGCCCTGCAGAAGTCTCTACTTCCTGAGAAATATAAGATTGCAGCAAGAGATCTTTTACCAGTCTGTTGTCATCAGTATTCTGTTCTCCCCTTTGGTCTGCTGGGGGGAAGCCAGTGACACCAACAGACTGAAGAAACTGATAAGGAAGGCTGGCTCTGTCATAGGCTGCAGACAGGACACTTTTGAAGCAGTGGTGGAGGACAATAAACAAACTGTTATCTATCAAGAATAACCCTGACCACCCTCTCCTCCTGGAGAAGAACCTCTTTTCCAAAAAGATTAGACAGCTTCATTGTGAAACAAACCATTACAGGAAATCTTTCCTTCCCCAAGCAAAAGTACTTTTTAATAACTCATCTCTGTGCCCCAGATAACACAGTCTGATTGGTCCTTTACTGCATTTGCACTATTTTTACATAGCTTTATTTTTCTTTGCTCTCTATATATGCTTTATTTAATATGTAATATGTAATAATATTTTTATTACTGCTGTGACAAATAAACTTCCCAGCTTGGACATTTTATGTTATTGTATTCTATTCAGTGTGAATCCTCTGAAAAGCACAGGGTGCCAGTGGCAAATTAGTCAGTCTTGGTGTTCTTTGGCAAATGCCAAACCTCCTGCACAGTGTTGCACAACCCCCACCTGTGGACGTCAGGCCCTCATACCACCCTCATTTCATCCTTAGAATCAGTACTACAGAAATTTACTTGGTCTCTAACATACATTAAAATCCATTTTTTTATCCAAAAAAAGTTAGACATTGCAAGGAAACCCCTAAAACAACAGTTTATTTAACACTTCCAGACCAGTGCTTATGAATGTATGTGTATATATGCTATTTTATTAAATATTTGTGATGTTAATGGGGATTTGTAATGATTTTGAACGACATCAGATGTTAGTATAGTATAGAAAAGTTTTAATAGGGTTTCATGCTTTAAAAAAACGGTTTTAACACTCAATATGTAAAATGTCTCTCTGTCTATAATACCACTGTTATATTTTGTTTTGTATAATTTTAACGGTTTCTAGAATTACGACTCAATAGTGATGATATTAAGTGGTGATAGTGGTGGTATCAAGAGGTGTATTAGTCCCCACTGTACATTACTAACGATTGAATAATAAGAATAAGTTTTTCAGGTTAATAAAAAATTAACAAAATATTACATAAAGCATTTTAGCAAAAAGTATTGATTAGCAAAATGTTTTTTTAAATGTTTTAATCATAGTGTCTATTTTAAAAATATAAATTCAGTTAATTTATGCCCATATGTACCTTATAACGCAGCACTGGTTTTTGTTGTTTCTCTGCATGTTGAAATAGCAGTTATCAGCGATGCTGAAGATGTGTGGAGGCATTTCGCCGATCTTTTTATTAGTATACAGGCGGATGTGATCTGCTGTATAGATTGGCAGCAGTTGATAGGGGTTTACTGCCACCAGAATCGACCCTGTGTATGTCTAAAACCAAACGGTGCACAATAGGAAACAGCAATAGTAAAAAGTCAAAAAATTTTGTACTTATTTAATTCAATTATACATAAGGTAAATATTTTGTGAAAAATGTCCTTTACTTGCTTTGATGTACATATTGTATACTGTTATTAAATATTGTAGTTCAGCTTTTTATGTATGCACATCCTCTTTTATTCAGGAACACCTGCAGTTTTATGCAGATATCTAATAAACCAATTATGTGTCAGCAGCACAATACATTATATACATTTACATGATTTCTATACAAGGACACACACACACTCACACCTAGTGGAAAGTTTAGAATCACCCATCAACCTAATGTACATGTTGTTTCTTTTTCTGTGAGAGGAAATTGGAATACCTGGAGGAAACCCACACAAGTGCGGTAAGAACATGCAAACTCAGCACAGAAAGACCTGAGAATCGAACCCACGTTTTTCTTGCTGTTTGGATAACCCCTACACCACTGCACCGCCTGACTGTTAGTTGTTTGTTATTTCATTTCATTTCATCTTCTTTACCCGCTTATTCCCGAATCCGGGGTCACG
>JAOTQW010000016.1:8093245-8111954 GCA_026260075.1 Sisor rabdophorus
GTCCCGCAAGCCAGCCAGGCTCGATAGGACTCCTTTTTCAGCTTGACGGCATCCTCTACGTCCGAACACCACCACCGGGTTTGGGGGTTGCTGCCGCGACAGGCACCAGAGACCCTAGGGCCACAGCTCCGTGCTTTTTGCTTTATGCAGAACATGTGTGGTTTTCCTTGTTTATTTTCCATTCCACGTTTTCTATGCTTAACATCTGGTGTCTAATTAAGATTAATGCTTTATGCTCCTATATCCACACCTTAAAAACTTCTGGCAACCTGAGAGGGGAAATCATTTATTATTTATGTCTGAATATGAGTTGGAAACTATATGTCTAAGTGTGCGGACGAAAGGGTACTGGTAGATTTGGTGGTGTTTTTCCTCTCTGGCGTCCATTTTCACTGCATCTCTTTCCATGATAAGCTGCGTAAATCTCATCCTGAACATCCAGTGCCAAACAAACTAAGACAGTGACATATCGCAAATTCATATCAGGATCAAGTTAACAGATAAATAGCCAATGGAAAAAGTCATAAAAGTTCCTTAAACATTAATGATTTAAAGCCAAGCGTCCCTGTCTGTGATGTGATCTTATTCCATCTCTATCTCCTTCCTCCTCTTATTCTTACTGTAGGCCTAAAGAGTGAATCATATCTTCTTACAAGCTTTACAGGCTTCCCCTTGCTCTTTCCCTTTCCTTTACTCCTGCAATTATTTCTCAGCAATTTTCTGGAATAAAAGACACTAGTGAATGGGGCAATTACTTACTAAAATTACATGATTGATCCTCACATACTATAAAAAAAGGAAAGCGAGAAAGAAAAGGAGAGTTTGACGTGATGTTGGAGAAAATCCTGAGATACAGAGGCAAATACATCCACCACCTTATCCACGTGCACACATTTTCAGTCCCTCTACCATACCTCTATCTGCTTCACTTATGCAGTATTGATAAGAGAGAAATTTTACTGCATGGCAGAAATAGTTTTTCAAAAGCTTTGCAGAGAATTTGGGCAACTGTGAAATGCAAAGCACAACAATCTGAAAAGCAGCATTAACATAACTCCTTTTCCCATCAGTTTTTCTGTCCTTTTTTATGCCAAACACGAGCCAATCCCTTCTCTTCTTGCAACCCAAGCTGCAAATTCCAATCTGTGTACAGCATGATGATCCCCATCTGGGAAACTTTCTGCATTGTTTTTGAACTGCAATGCCCATGTTGTTATTTGAGCTGGAATTCCTAACAGACATGCTGGTACCCAATCTGATCTGTGTGCCTTCTTTTGTATTCCGTGTTCTTTTATCAAGTAGACACTCTTATTCAAAAGATTTAAATTTATTGAAACTTTTAATCTTCTAATTAGCAGCCCAACAACTTAACCAATGCACTACTGTTATCTCAAGAGAGCTAGGGGATGTCTAATTCTTGTAATAATTTGTGGTTGCATGTTATTCTGGCCACAAATTTTAGAATATTACAGAAGATTGATCGGTCTGATCAAAAAACTGATTGAACGACAGATTGGTTGATCGATCAATCAATCAATCAATCAAGTCAATTAGTCAATCAATCAGTCAGTCAGTCAGTCAGTTAAACAATTTTTAGATATACAGAACAATTTCCAAATACACAGCTCATAAAATATACCCTGTATTACTGCCAAACTACATCTCCCTGAGTGACTAACCTGATCAATAAAGAAAATGTGACTTTTTCTTAATTTAATTATAATCTTATTTTTATCTTGTTATCCAATTAGTTGCGAACATATTTTAGCACAATAAAACGATTTTTGTATACCCTACGGAGAGCTGTTTGGATCATGGGCTTAACACTGGAGGTTTGACCATGCTGAGATTTCCAATTAACTGTCCAGCAGATAGCACATGAAAACATCTTTTGGAAAGTTTTTTTCATAAAAAAGAAAAGAGCATTCCAACAATACATGTTAATCCGTTTTTACATTTCATGCAACGATATTCAATATATGTTTATATATATATATATATATATATGCCAACACTGTGATCATGACTCTTATAGACCTAAATGAATTCCTAGATGAGTCAACTTATCAAATATAGATCAGAACCATAAACCCCCTATAGCACTGCTGGAGCAGACTATAGTATCAAGTGTTTGGGCTTTATGGTTTTGTTTTTGTTTTAAGTACCTGCTGTTTTCCACCATGTGTTGCTCTTTTTATTGCTTCTTTGTGCTCCTGGTCCTGACATGTGGGGCAATTCTTATCTGGTGAAAAGGGGACTGAAAAATTAAACTTTTTTTGTCTTAATCGACAAAATAGTCTTACAATGCTCTATAAAGATCTTGGTATAGAGATTAAATAAATTTGAGACAAATCTGGCACTAGAAATGCCTGAGCTAATCTCCGCAGGTGAATAAATTATACAGTAACAAATAACACAAAACAGCTGACTGCCCACAACAGCACAATACCACCTGTACAATGCAATGTTTTTCCACAGGACAAATGAGTGAGGACAGTGCAACAATGCATAATGACTCCTATGATCCCTCATTGCTTGGAATTCCCGCAACACACCACTAACTGAGACACTTCTGACTGAGACACGTCTGACTGACAATGGAGTTGGTATGTGCACAAAAGCATAGACCTGTTCAAACTGCATGCCAAAAAATGCCTATGCAATTTACTTAAATGTTATTTGCAGACAATTCCTGCAAATTGATATCATAGCTAATAGCTATGATATAACAGCAACAATATTTTTGTTAAGTTCTACATGATAATTATTATGAGATATTTAATCATTAGATTAGTATTTGATATCCAACCATTAATTTACAGCTGCTTAGGCTATAGTTAGTTTACAATACACTATCCAACAAGAAAGCATTTTGACAAAAACATGTAAATAGATAGCAATTAAGTAATTTAAAAACAATTAAAAATTCATAGCAATAGGAATGACATCAAACTTATTATCAAACAAATAAACTTGATAATTGTCAGATAGCCCTCGAGTACATTGTAGCCAAAAATACGTACGAATGTTACTTGAAGCTGGAGGTATGTGGAGATGTATATTAAAGCAAGTTAGAGTTGCACGCTTGATTGCTAATAAAAAACTCAAATCACTTTTACCAGCAAGTGCCAGCTTGTATTAAGAAATTATAAATAGCACTAATTCAATAACATTTCTGCTGGTAGAAATGCAAGGTGCAAGATGTGTAAAGCCAGACAGTGCAACCTTTCATAAAATCACAGGGCCTCTGATCGGAGCTAACCACTTTTATTCATCAGTCTGATCAATAGATATGGATGGCTGTGGTGTCATTGAGCTTCGAGTTGACAGTTTGACAATGCTGGACAGAAAGGTCCTATAATGTTGCACCATTTATCGAACCTTAAGCATGGTGTTTTGTTTAAACAGGATGAGACACACTGCGCAAAATGACAGAAGCTCTCTTCTCCCAGCTGATAACTTGCTAAATCCGTTTTTCATTAAGACCAGTCCTTGACAGAATACTGATTATAAGTCTTTTCGCTCTGGTTCAACTCTTTGCAATTCACATGCACTTTTCAGGCAAGTTCGGACACCCTTTGGTACATTGCCATGGCAACAACACAGCTGCACAGCTATTTCAGGTGCCTCGTATTACCATATCAATGCTCAATGAGAGCTTTTCATGAGCTACGTTGAGGTTAAGAGACTAATTTCATCCTACCCCAATCAGTATTCCGTTAAAAAAGCCAGCCCTGGGGCAATCAAGCAAAGAGATGAGCGAATTAAGCACTTACCTGGGTGAGATGTCACATCCCTGCTGCATGAAAGCTCCCAGGGAGAACCAGAGACTGTTAAAGATGCCGAACTCATTGGGGGGCTGGTCATTGGGCGGACCGTCGGTGCCCTCTTCGGGCTCCTCGGTATGCCACTCATACGGGCTGAAGCGGCTGACCAGGAAGAGCACCACGCTCACGCCAATGTAGGCGAACACGATGCACATCCAGATCTCATAGGCCAATGGGTCCAGGAAGGAGAATACACCTGGCTTAGACTTCTGAGGCTTTTTGATCATAATGGAGATGCCCAAACTCATGAATGGTTTAGAGAAGTCAATGACCTCCTCCCGGACCAAGGTAATAGTCAATGGGGCCACAGCAATTTCCGCTTTCTGAAACAAGCAGGTAAATAAACGAGTACATTGGTAGCTATTACAGGAAGTGATACAATTACATTTAGATTTCTACATTTGATTTATTAATCTCAGCAATAGTGCTGAAAGTTAAACTAAAACCAAATATTAAGCTACAACTTCCCAGGTTAACTCACCACACAGTTTATCAGCCAGTTATGTAATAAATTCTTTATCATGAATTGAGGGAAATATTAGTGTGGTGGTTAGGGCATTAAAATGCTATTTGGAAGATCAGGGTTTAATTCCCATCACCAGCAAGTAACCACTGTTGAACCCCTGAGCAAAGCAATTGTTTAGTTGTATAAAGGAGATAATTGTAAGTCGCTCTGTATAAGGGCGTCTGCCAAATGCCAGAAATTTAAATAATGGTTCCTTTAGTTTACATATAGTTTCAACTTGGGCATTTTACATGATGAGTTGTTACAAACAAAATATTTTAGCATGCTTTGAGGATCAGTTGTACTTTTTTCAAGCAATTAAACATGTAGGAATGTTATGTATATTATAAACTCTTATAAAACAGCAATTACAAAATAACTTCATATTTCAGAACAATCAGCTTCAATTTGATTTTGATTTGCAGTGACATCAAAACAAGTTAGTTCCTGTTTATTCACTGTCAATTCAATTTAATTTTGGTTTATTTCTATAGCGCTTTCAACAAAGGACATTGTCAACAAAGACAGCTTTTCAGAACACAAGTAACAATACAAAAAACTTTATTAACAAAACATCCGTAGTGATCAGGCCTAGCAAAACTGTGGCAAGAAAAAAATCCCTTAGATGGTACGAGGAAAAGGGAAGCCATCCTCAGTTGGGTGACACTTTACCAGAGAGTGTGTTTTTTGATTATTTCATTTCAGTGTTCTCTTTTAAAATCTTTCTGCCTAAAAAGTACAATTTCCCTTCATTACAAATAACATAAAATCCACGACTATATATTCATTTAATCTTTTATATTCTATACTCGCTTTTTCCGTAACTCTGGGTCTCGGGGGGGTCTGCTGGAGCCTATCCCAGCACACATACGGCGAAAGGCAGAGGTACATCCTGGACTGGTCGCCAGTCCATCGCAGGACCACACATAGACAAACAACCAGCACACTCATTCCTATTTAGGGAATCGACCTAATAAAACATGAGTAAACCCATGCAAGTGTGGGAAGTACAAGCAAACCCTGCACAGAAAGACCTCTTACCTGGAAATCTTACCTAATGTGAGCCCACAATACTTAACCACTACACCACTGCCACCCTCAGTGTAAGTTGTTATCACAAAATATTACTGACTTAATGAGTGTTGTAATATTTTGAAGTCTTGCAGTTGGAACAGGTTGAAAACCTGGGAAACCGGAAACATTGAGGTTAATAATCTTTTTTTTAACCATTTTGCAGGGTTTTTTTTAATTAAAAAAAAAGTAAAAATGACTAAATCTAGGCTGATGCTTGCAGGAAAATATGGTTGGTGCTTATTTTCTAGAAGCACAAATCCACAATTAATAAATATTACTCAGCAAGACTTCCAACCTTGCAGCTCGAAACTAATCCAAAAAGAAATTAATGCCATCTTTATCCCTTTGAAAAGATATGCAGAATATGTTAAAGAAAATGACAAGACAGTCAGATAATTGTCACAGCACAGTGACAAAATAAGTCAGCTTAAAGGTTTGTGAGAAAAGTGCATACATGTCAAACCTCTAATAAGCACCAGACCTCTGCCAAAGCATCAATAGATAAAATAAGCATTATTCAGTAAAAGAGAATGGTACTAAAAGATTTTAATACAAGGACACCGACTGCCCTTTAACTGAATCATTTAGCCTAAAGAACAAACATTAGCAGCATATTTCAATATACCTAAACCTCCTTAACTCCCTTTGGATCCCACTTAGAACCCCAAGACAATTTAGCACATCATGAGTCTTAAAAAATATAAGTAGTGGATACAACAATAGAAAAGCTTTTTTCCATATTGTCTTATTTTTGTAACAAATAGTTGGCCGAACTCATGATGACCAAGCTCCTCTTCATCTCAGTTAACCTTGAGCAGTCTTTTAGTTTGGCCAAATTCGCCAATCTGTAAACAAAAGGTCAAGCACAGTCGACTCACAACAAGAAGGCCCTGGGTTCGAATCCTGGGCTCGCGTGGGTTTTCTCTAGGTACTCCGGTTTAGTCCCACAGTCCAAAAACATGTGCTTCAGGTTGATTGGTAGCTCTAAATTGCCCATAGGAGTGAATGAGTCAGTGTGTGGTTGTGTGTGTGTGTGTGTGGCCCTGCGATGGATTGGCATCCTGTCCACAGTATACCCCTCTTCCTCTCGCCCTATGTGCGCTGGGATAGGAACCAGCAGACCCCCGCTGCTCCAAGTTTGGGAATAAGAAGGTATAGAAGATGAATTAATAAATATTGGCACTAATATTGAGGAGTGCAAGTTTCACTAGTTTGTTTACACACTCTGTATTCATGTAGCTCAGGATGTTTGTGCATAGGGGCACTGTCATGCTAGAACAGTGTTTGAGTCTTGTTGGTAAGTAAATAAATAATGTAAGGGTATGACATAAAAAGACATTCTAGACATTTTTTGTCCTTATACAGAGCGACTTATATTAAGCTCTTTTACTAAGCATTCTGGGGTTACATGCTTTTCTCAGGGGCCCACCAGTGGGAAGTTTGTGGCTATGGTAATCGAAACCACATCTTCCAATTAGCATTCCAACACCCTTAATACTGCACTATCCCTTCACACTATTACATTAGAAAGTGAAAAAACAATTTCTAGCTGTTGAAACGTATAACAGAAAGTAACTTGTATTGCTGACATTTAAAAACTTCAGGAAAGGAGTCTGCAGATGCAGATGCATATCTTACCCCGTACACCAGCTCCCCAACCATGCCGTTCCAGATCTTCGTGTCTGGGTCTCGAGCTCCATACTTCCCGTCCGGCACGATAGAGATCTTGTATTTGATTCCGATGTGGTTGGCGATCTCATACGCCAGATCCACACAGTATCCCTCATACCTGTCATTACCCTCGAAATTCTCCCAATTTTTCTTCAGCATCACATATGGGCCTTCCTGGAAGGAGCAGACCACATAAGAGGATCAAACTGGCAACCAGTAAACAACTTCAGCCCCAAGCAAGTGTCTGATTTGTAAAATCTTCAAATAACATAAAAACACAGATTAAAACAAATATACGTTTAATAAATATCCTCACATCAAATTCTGTAGACAGTAAATTAGAACTGAATTAAACATAGAAGTACAATTGAAACACACACAAAACAATTCAATTGTTATACAGCTCTTTATATAACTCACACTGATTACATTTCAAATGACATCACTAGGTGATAAAAATCACAACATTTATGAAACACATTATAGATGTAAATAATTAATGAATAAAGGTATCAATAAATAAAGTCATAAACAGGGCTAATTGATGTACAAGGTCAGCGAGCTGGTGCCATTAATGTTACTATTAAGTATAACAAAACACAGTAATATTAACTGGTATAACACATGATAGCAATAAATCTTGCAAAGATTTACAAAGCAAAATACTGTTTAAAACAAAGTAGTATTTTTTATGCGTCTTGCAAAACTTACAATATAGAATACAATTCATAACACCTTAACATTTCAGTAAATACAATATTACAATTAATCTGTGTAGGAAGAAAAGCAAGGTTCAACACTACAAAAAACAACACCTCTATGCTTTATTCTTACTTAAACAATTACAAATGACTTTTTTTGTTTTATATAATTCAGCAAATATTTACAAATGAGACACATTTCCATTAACACTTACAACGCTGCCTTTTTCCCCTCAAAGATGTTTTTAGACCATATGGCTGGCACAAAAACATAAAAGCATTTGACAAAGTAAAATACTGTTTAAAACAAATCTACATTCTACATGCTTATCCAGATCTATGCGTTATTATAACAAATAACAAATGACCACGTTTATCATAAATCAGCTAACTTTTCCAAATGTACCCATTTCCATTAACACTTTTATTAAAACATGATTTTTTATCAAAGATGGCTTTTTAGGCCATATGCCTGAGCCAGAAGCATGGAGGTATAGTAGGGTGACTCGAGAACACACCCTGCAGCAAACAAAACTAAATTCTGCACTTTACGTTTTACGTGTTCAGAAACATTATATTACAGATTGTTTTATCTGCCCTTTGTAAAGCAATGAAAGCTTTATAGGAAAAGTGTGATGTCTAAGGATTAAACAGATACATCTTAAATGCTTGGCTGATTTAATGTGAATCCATAACAATATTTTTTTAGGATAATTAAACTTAGATCAATTTGTTCCACTAATGGACATCCCCGGTCAGTTGGTGCTCACTGGGGCAGCTGCAGTGGCCAGACATTTTATTATCAGCAGTGCTACTAAGGCAGGCTATCAGCAATGCCATGTTTTACTGCAATTGTTCAGTCTATTTGCACGCCTTTTCCTTTTTTTTTTACATAGTGCTCTGTGTAACAAACAGAACATCCCGTTTTAATGGAGCTGAAAGGCTTTGTGTAGAACAGCATTGTCATGCTGAAACGGTGTTGAAAATTGTTGGGATTGTGTGCTTCCAGGAAGTGGCACAGTGGTTAAGTGGCTTATTTAGCACTGTTGCCTCAGAAGACCCAGGATCAATTTCCTGGCAGGGTGTGGGTGTTTCTGTGTGGAATTCTCCTTGTGCTTGTGTGGGTTAACTCCAAGTTCTCCCTTTTTTTCCCCACAGTCTAAAAATTGGTAATTCTAAATTGTCCATATGAGTGAGTGTGAGAGTGTGGCCCTGTGATGGGCCTGGACTCACAACCTGTCCAGGGTGACTCCTCTTGCCTTTTGTCATTTAGTGACACCAACAGAGCCCTGAGACTCTGAATTAGGGAATAAGCAGGTATGGAAGATAAATGAATGAATGAATAAATAAATAAATCTATGCTTTCAACTTTGTACCAACCGTTTGAAAAAACATGCTATAGGTGTGCTAATAGGGTATCTGTTTTTTTCTTTTAATTCGAAACAGTTTAAATGTGTCTATCATAGAACACTTACTGCAAAACTAAATCAATTTAGCATTGACTAGTGGCCAACTGTTACAATATTTCAGGTTATAGAATGTTAAACCCATCCAGGTGTGTTTACTGAAAGGCTTCAAGAACCAGAGGGAATAAAGAAAATGACAATCTAGACAAGTCATGGAGGAACTGGAAATAGAGAGTGCCTGATGTCAGAGATCCGAATGCAGAAAGCAGGGAGAAACGGTGAAAACAGACAATAGACCAAGAAGCTTGAAAACATACAGAGTAAGTCTGTTATAACAGCAAAAGTGACGGTAAATAGTGCTCTTTAATAAGGGAGTAAAAAAGTAAGTGGGAAATGATTGGGAAATGAGTGGCAGGTAAGACTTATTAGTGCTTTAGTGATCTGGAGCTCTAGAGAAGAATTTATGTGGATATTTTTTGTAAAATGTTTCTAGATGTCCTTTATATACTATTATAGTAAATACAATAGAAGAGAAAAAATATATATTAATGCCGCTCTGACAAATTCTGGGCTAAAAAGCCCAAAAATGGCGCTTGAAGCCTATAAATAAAATTCTGGCCAGATGTCTAATTAGGACAAACAAGTTTAAGTTCTTACAGCAGCAGTCCATGTTTGATATATAGTAAATCCTGTGTAATGTAACTATATTAAAAAAGCAGGCTAGTGGTAATTAAGAAGGGTGATAATGTTGTTTGAATCAATGTATACTGTTTACAAGTAAATTTGTTACTTGTTACTTGAGACCCAAGATAATGAAATGTTTAAAAGCCACTAATCATAGAAAAAGACAATGTGTTGCTAATACTGAAAACCATATTATAAAGTGTCTACTGTATATTTCATAATGCATGCTATAAACATTTACAATAAATCTACATTCAGCCCTAATATACATTGAACATTCCTGTTGATTCGTTCTACGCACCGTTTCCTAATGCACAGGTCATTACTTTTTCTGCGATGTTCATCCATTTTGTCTTTCCTTGTGTTTGTCCATGGCTCAGTGTTTTATCATCATTCCAGCTGTTTGTCCGTCGATAGCTTTCTCACTTCATATCTGTCTGTGTCTGCCTTAAAATGGGAAAACGCATAGTTTGCGGTTTTCATCTGTCCTTTTCTTCTTAGTTTCTTAAATAAGGATTCTTCAACACGGGCTGAAAAGAGGAGCATGTGCTTCAGGTGTCACTCTGCTATTCCTTGCGTGAATCAACATCCATAGCTTTTAGTTACATACTGCAACTGACTAGTGTGTAACGACACTGTAAGCTACGGTCTACACACTATTATAAAAAAAGAAAATAAACAACAATATAATGATTGCTCTCTATGAAATGACAACAGAACAACAAACCAAAAACAGCACATCCTAGATATGTTGGGCAGCCATGACACCTTCTGTAACATAGCAGAGGCAGATGACACACACATGTAAACCTTTACAGCTTGGAAAAGTTACTGAGGAAATGTATGAGCTGTAAAACAAGATGGATAACACCAGCTCAAGGCACACCAGAACTAGCTTGAGATGACTCTGTAATCTCTCAACACGGTGGTATGACTGACGGGTCACACATACATAAAGTTTTGCTAATTTGGCACACACTATTTATTAAAATGCAGATGCACATCAATGCAAGAGGCGTCTTTCTGTGGCATTGAACCAAGCAGGACGTTTCATCAACTGAAAGCATTTGGATGAAAGACAAATGGCTGTTTTGAGCCTGACAACTTATATCTGTGTGTGAGTGTAATTGGTCAAGGAAAACCAGTGTTAGCGTACTCACCATGATAGTCGTCACGATCACGGTCCTGTTATCCATTCCAGATGTTTCATTTGGAAGCAAGGCTTGGTCCTGGATCAATACCAATTTATCAGCATCATTCCAATAGCCGATCTAAGTACAGGACAGTCAGGTCAAAAGTAAGGTTAACACTGTGTGGGCTTTAAAGTAATTCTAAGATTCCCTAATTTGGGGTCCCTTGGGTCTGCTAGAGCCTATCCCAGCAGCCATAGGGCGAGAGGCAGGGGTACACCCTGGACAGGTCGCCGGTCTATTGCAGTGCCAACACACACACACACTTACATTCAATCGCCAATCAAACGAATGCACATGTTTTTGGACTGTGGAAGAAAACTGGAAACCCACGCAAGCGCCGGAGAACATGCAAATTCTGCACAGAAAGTACTGGGAATACAACCCATGACCTTCTTGCTGTAAGGCGAAAGTGCTAACCACTACGCTACCACGCCTCCCAAATTACTTTTATGTATCCTGAAAATTTGGCAAACTAGAACATTCTAAATTTTTTAGTTGAAATTTATTTGCATGTTAATTTGATTTGATTAGAGTAAAATCGAGCTCTTCGAGCATCGACACTATTCATCATGTTTGGAGGTGGAGGAATGCTGCCTATGAAACCTATAACACCCCCTTTAACCATGGAGGGTGAAAACATTATGCTTTGGGCATTTTACTTATAATGGGAGAAGTAGTACTGTCAAATGGTTCAGGGTTTTGCTAGTACTAGGACTTATTTTGCGTAGGAGTCAAATATTTACTTCACTCATTAAAATGCAAAATGTATAATTTTTAATGTATTTTTCTGGATTTTTTTGTGATATAAACTGATAATTTCTTAGTCAGTGGGTGAAAGTACAAAACCTAATAGTTACCATAGATAAACATTTACATTTTCTATTTTCATTCATTCATCTTCTACTCCCTAACTCAGGGACATAGGGCGAGAGAAAGGGTTTTTGAATCACCAATCAATCTAATGTACATGTTTTGGACTGTGGGAGGAAAACGGTGTACCGGAGAAACCTAAGCACTGGGATAACTCTGCACACGTGAACCCATGACTTTCTTGCTGTGAGGTAAACGTGCTAACCACTACACCACTGCACTTATTTAATTAATGTATTTATTCAAATGTCTTTTTAGTGAATTATGCTAATCATCATCTTATGGCAAAATGTAAAATTGTCAGCTTTCATTTGAGGTTAATTTACATGGCTTTAACTGGAATCTTGAAACCAACAATCTGGTTGTTAAATAAATGCCTACTATTTAACTCCCAATTATCTTTAATTTAAACCTGCTGCTATTTATTCTATCAGAATCAACATTTGAACATTGGACTGTAATTTGTGAAGTATGTGCAAGTGTTTGTTCTTATAAGACAGTGAACAACTTGACCCTGATTCTGAACCCAGCTGTTGTGTAGATGTTATTATATTAAATGTGTGCTAAGCGTGGCCCTATTCTATATAGGTCTATTCTATAAGGTCACAAAGCAGGTTGGCCTAAATGAACTTGGAAAAGATGCTGCCTTGCTTAATATCATGCCCAGTGTTGATGATGGATGTTCTGGTGGTGGGGGCAGACTTAAGCGCTGTGCCTCTCATGTCCAAACAGGAGCCAGAGAAGTGAGAGGAGCCTGAGGCATCCTCTCAGCTGGCTGATTGATGCTCCTGAAATGCTCTCCATGCACTTCTTCCATCCCTTTATCCCTTACATCACTCTTTTTCAGGCAGGGTGCAGCCAAGAGCCACCACACACCATAAAACACGGTGCAAACACTAAGCCTCCACAGGTCACAGGAAAGGTGTATGACAGGAAGCTTTATAGAAGTTACTAAAAAGGCTGCATCTAAAAAGGGTGCTGCTCTATTCTATGGTTATCTGCTTGGATGGGACACGATTAAAATACGCCACTTTGTCCAACGGCACCTAAAAGTATTTCCTTTGACAGGAATGTTATTTAAATGTACATCAACAGTAAAGGTGAAAAAAATTACTTTGTCATATTTCCCACATGTAAAAATCAATTGAAATAAACTAAAAAAAAGAAAGTAGGTAGATTTACATGCAGTCTAAAAATCACTGTTTCAAGCTTTTGAAAACTAAAATAATAAAATCAATGATAGTACACATTAATGCAGTCAGAACAACATTTGATTCAAACAAGAAAGTCAATACAATGAATAATATTGACAATAATTGTTTTTCTACACTGGTAATAAAGAGAGTGTGATGGAGCACATGAAAGAATGCTGCTATCGAAAAGATATGACTGGATTGATGGTATGGTGGATATTACTATTATACTATTACTATATACTTTTATGCATTATTCCTATTAAAGCCTAAATGTGAACCAATAGAAAATCACAATATTGATTGATTGGGGTCAAACTGTTGGAATTGTGCTAGAAATGTTTTGGAGTGGCCGGCACGGTGTCGTAGTGGTTAGCACGGTCGCCTCCCAACAAGAAGGTCCTCCAGCAGGTAAAGAAGATGAATAAAATGAATGTTTTAGAGAATTTATAAAATGTATATATGGTAATAAAATAATCATTCCTTTTTCTAACAATGTTGCTCCTCCTCCGTGCCTGTAGTTGGACCTGACACAAGTATCTTCAGATTTTGTTCGGCTTACATTTAATTGGAAAGACTTGCAATATGTATTGTATTGCAATATTTATTAATCCTCTATACCCGCTTATTCCCTAATCTAAAGTCACTGGGTCCGCTGGAGCCTATACCAGCACACATAGGGCAAAAAACAGGGGTACACATTGAACAGGTTGCCAGTCCCTTGCAGGGCCACAGATAGACCAACAACCACACTCACATTTACACCAGTCAATCATGAATCAACTTATTGTATATGTTATTGGACTGTGGGAGGACTAACTCAGAGTAAACCCACGCAAGCGCAGGGAGAACATGCAATTTTGCACAGAAAGGCCTCTTGTCAGAAATCAAACCCCGGACATTGTTACTGGGAGGCGATTGTGCTAGCCACTATGTCCTTGTGCCGCCCATATTGCAATATATTGTGATATATTGTATGGTGACTCATGTATTGTGATATGTATCGTTTTGTGAGACCCTCACATAGCCATAGTAATCGTGATGGTCATGTGTTAACATTCCAGAAAGGTGTAAGGTACATAAGGAATGTGATTAGGATTATTAAGATCATAGGCTTAGGGTACGGCTGGTCGATTGATGTCTGCCTTTAAACTGTACAAAAAGGCCTCTTTAAAGATTTATGATGTCTTAACTCATATGAAATATTGTCTAAATGAATCTGATAATAGCTGAGTCTATCTGTAAATTTGTAATCCTTTAGGCGATTACAGACAATTACCATTTTTTTCTTTTACAGTGTTGGCTCTTTACAAAGACAATTTTATTAAGGGCAGGCAAACAGTTTGAACTAGAAAGTCAGTTCTTTGATTTGTATTTATAATTTACATGTTACATTATTTAAAATGTTTTAATGAGTCGCTTAAATGCTAATGAGACTATAAAATAATTTGCTCTCTAAAGAGTTTCATATCTTTAAGTATGCTAAGAAAACCTAAAGCAGTGCCAGAGATATGCAGAGGGGACGAAACAATCAAATAAGTTGTGCCAAATTAAAGATAGTAAGTAGAATAAGATGTAAGTAGATAGACAAATAAGAAAGTACAAATTTCTTACAATCAAAGACCAACCATACACATCTGATGTATATATGTATAGTATTTCCATTGAGTCAATGTATGATGAAAATATATACATTTAATTTTAAAAATCTGTAATGGAAAAAATTATGCTGCACATCTTACTCTTCGTGGGCCGTTGCTTTTCAACTCGAACACGTCCATAGTGTAGTTGACTCTGCGCCCATAGTGGTCAAATTGGACATTTCCTGTTAATCCTTGGAGCCGGACCTGGATTGCGGTGATAAACAATGTAATTACTGCTTATCCAGCTGCCTCTTCTCATACTCCCGTTACTCTGCCGCTTATGCTTGCTCTTCAATTATTCTCCACTCTTAAGCTTAAAACTTTGCATTACAGTCTATTACTCTCACCTCAACACTTTATCTAACACTACTCCTCACCTTCTATTTTTATTTTTATAGACTAGTGCTCTCACTGACCCGATCACACAATTTTAACTTGAATACACAGCCCTTTAATAAGTCAAAACAGCTGGAATTAGAAAATATAAGTTCACTCGGATAAATATAAATATATTCCAGTAAACAATATATTCCTCCCACTGCTTTGTTCTCTAATGTTTAAACTATATAGATATGTAATGGGAGACAAATATAACAAGCAGCTCTGTCATGCCATGAAAAAAGACATCTGGGAATTTCTTGTGATAGATTAAGTCCTGTGATGAAACATTTTCTTCTATGATGAGTTTGGTCTCTTCTGTCCCAATTGAACTGTGAGACTCTAAATTGCATCTGCTTTCAAAACAATGACTGACAAAACATCTTTTAGAAAATTACAGCTGATTATCTTCTAGTATAGTTTCAGAGGCACAGTGATTTAGCAATGAAATCTTGTCTTGTTAAGTTTCCCATCGAAATATTTGTGATATTATCACCATCGGGTTCAAAAGGTATGTAAAAAAAATCTTTAGGCTGCACCTACACTGCAGGCACTGACTAACTTTGTGTAATTTTGTGACTTGATCCATTTTTTTAACGACATCCACTTTTTAAACTGACCCACCTCTGATATCTGCATTAACACTTTAAACAAAAAAACAACCCAATGTAGATGTACTGAGCAGAAAAGTAAGTAAAGAATCATTAAACACAATAGATGTAGATAAAAATATTTATTTAATATTTTACTCTCAAGCTAAATGTAAAGGTCAGTTAAACAATGCTTACTAGTTGTGTATGTGTGTGTTTCTATTGAGCCACAGCACATGGTATAGAAAAGTTATTCTTCATTGTATTGATTTCTTAAACTGCCTCTGCCTGCCTCTAATTTAAAATCTTAAAAAAAAATTTCTTTTGATCTTTGTTACATTAAACAAAATTGATAAATATCAAAATACAGTTAAGTTGTATATACATCTCGCTGTTAGTGTCCACCAACCATGCACCACTGCCACTTATTCCCTGACATTCGATTCACATTGACAAGTGAACATTTGATCTGTTTGCACACACTGCAGATGCACGTATAAATTTAACTATCCAATTCATATCCCATTTATTACCAAATACAAATAAGGTTTGAATCTAAAAGTAACGGAATCCATGTGGGTTTTTTTCTGCTTACACTATCATGAGTTATTTGCCATCTGCGCAAAAATCGGAATTGGGTAATTTGATACATGTAGTGTAAATGCGGCTATATGCAGCTCAATATAAAATCCTTTAAAACTAAACTATCAGTTATGCAGCCTACTCAATTAAAATAACTTACATAGCTTTTATAGCTGGTTATTTAGCATGGGGGTCTGCTGAAGCCTACTCCAGCGCACATAGAAGCTAACCAAGTTTCCCAGAAGCTAACTAAGTTTCATTATAGCTAGCTAAATTTGTGTCATTGGTCAGCTAATACGTACAACAAAAATGTACACTACACATGCCCTTTATGATTGTTATTAGTGCAGTATTTTAGCCCACTTATTTTACCCCACCAGTTTACATACCTGTTTTAGCGTGCGCTCCATATCAATGCCTTGGTTCCAGGGAGCTGCTGGGTTTGCCAGACAGTCTCCTGCATTGCCCCTGCGAGAGATGTCCACTTTCTGCCTTCGAAGGTTCCTGAAAGCTTCTGCCATCACCATCACTCCGTCGTACGTCAGAGCAGAAGTGTACTGCAAAAAGAAAAGGTCAGGTAAAGGTCATCTAAATACCAAGCATCCTGCAAAACCCTCATTTAAACACTGCACCTCACCCTCTCAGCACTGTTTTATTTATATATTTATTTATTTAGTAATAAGTACCTCTTATCATAAATGATGCTGTCAAAGAACAGACAGACAGACAGACAGACAGACAGACAGACAGACAGATAGATAGATAGATAGATAGATAGATAGATAGATGTGAATGTTATTTAACTATTACTTAATACTACTGTTACTTAACAATTAAATAATTAAAATCAGAATTAAATGCTAAATGTAAATAGTGGTGAAAAAGTAAAAACAGAAAAGGATAAAGCTCAGAGTTGCACACATCTAAAGGCTATGCTAATGAAGCTTTAACAATTCATTCATTCATTCATTCATTCATTCATTCATTCGTTCATTCATTTATCTTCTATACCCGCTTATTCCCTAACTGTGAGGGAAATGTGCTAACCATGACAACACCGAGACACTCATTTTAGGAGAATTTAACAAAGACAAATGTGTTTTATTACAAGAGTGACATCTTTATAAAATGTCTTTAAAACAGCACCAAATTTTTCAGCAAGATATAAAAAACTTAAACTTACTGAATTGTTTCGTAAGCATTTATTCAGCAACAAGAGGGGAAAAAATAACCGTCTATGGTTAGACATAAATAAACATGTGGCTGTGTAAAAGCACTGCGCCCTTATTACATTAAGGACTATTCTCATCTGGAGTTGGAATAAATCCAGCCAAACAAATAATTTAATGTTTTTGATCCACGTATCTAAAAAGCGACCTCAAATGATTACTCGGTTGCCAATTTAGCTTTTAAAAGCATTTTGCACAGTTAGTGCTGAGCTGCTCCCACAGTACTATGCAACCTGGCATAAACTGTGCAATGTGTGCATGATATATGCAAAGAGTGCTTGGACCCGCAGATCACTTTTCAGAGCTATATTTATCATTATACTTTACATTATACTGCAATTTGTAGTTATATAAAACCTGAAACTCAGCAACTGTTGTCACTGAGTATAACGACCCTAATTAAATAAATATCCTGAGTTTACTAAAGTGTGCTTAAGAACAACAAATTTTGTGCTAAGTACATTTTAGTTGTAATTAAATTTTAGTAAGGTGTAACTTTAAGTGTATTTTGTGAACTTTATCTGCTGAACTGAAACATCTTCAAGTTTACTTAGTATCCGCCTGTATAAGATAATCACATGCTTTATTAGTGATATTAAAGTGTACTACCACTTCAGGTTATTTATTAATGTACTTAGGAAGTAAAATTTTATTATATGTTCAAATTTTATTTGTCACATACAGGATTATACACCGCGCAACATATGTTGAAATGTTTTTCTTTACATACGCCCCTGAAGTAGGAAGGGTTAAGGGGCTGTTTCAAGAACCGAACAGTGTCTCAAACAGATTGGACTAGAGATCAACTAATAAACTGATATTTTTGTTTAATATTAATGCTGTTTTGTTAATTGGTTATGTAATATCAGACCCCCCGATATTTAGACTGCTTTATTTATACTGGTATACAAATCTATGTTGCTTTGTTTTCAAGTAAGAGACCTTTATTATTATTACTATAAGTTTCCTTTTTGATGCATCCCACGAACCTGTTCCTGATAAATACATTTCCTGTTAATATTGTCTTTATTATTCATTCATTCATTCATCTTCTTTACCCACTTATTCCCGAACTTTCCGGGTTCACAGGGGTCTGCTGGAGCCTATACCAGCGCACATTGAGCGAGAGGCAGGGGGTACACCCTGGACAGATCGCCAGTCCA
>JAOTQW010000016.1:8162442-8172660 GCA_026260075.1 Sisor rabdophorus
GAGGAAACCCACGCAAGCGCTGGGAGAACATGCAAACACCGCACAGAAAGACCCCGAGCCCGGGATTCTAACCCAGGGCCTTTTTTTTGTGAGGCGACCGTGCTAACCACTGCACCACCGCGCCGCCCTTTTTCTAAATATTTTTGTTGCTATTCTGTTTATTACTGTTAAAATTTAAGCGTTAGTGGGCAAACAAACAAAATTAATAAAGTATTAAATTTCGTTTCCCCTCACTGTATGCAACAAATTTTTACATACTACCAAATGCCATCCTTCTTTCGAACCCCTTTAGAAGTGTTTCTTTATGAGAAAATGTAGGGCGCTTTTTTTAGAAGCAAAAACCCCCTTTATAATCTAGTGTGTGGTAAAAGCACCAAACGATTAGTGCATGTAGCTCCATTTACATTCCTGGCATTTGAAAGATACACTTATCCTCATCTTTTTTTTTTTTTGTTATCTAGCTGAGCAGTTTAATGGCCTTGGGCGGGGCCCGGGAGTTAAATCTTTAATCTTCCGGATAGCAGTCCAACACCTTCACCGCTGAGCTACTGCTTCAAGCAGAACTAAACTCAAGACTCAAGTTAAACTGACTCAAAACTCTGGATACTTTAAACAAGTTTGAAGTTCTTAAATGTAGTTAAAATAGTTAATAAATAGAAACCCTTTCAAATTGTCAAAGGAATTACCCAGGTCTCTGGAAATATCTGCAGACAGGTGCATGGAAGTCTTTACTATCATAAACAAATAAAACAAGCAAACTGCTGGATCATTTGATCTGTCCAGGTGGATAAATTGCACTAGAGAGTTCATAATTGTAAGAAGAAACCAAACCTAGAGGTTTTTGACCATTAACTAGGTTTACATAAAAGGTTTGCTGTTTGAAGCAAAAGTAAAAATGAGTTTTCTTATATAAAAGGTAAGGATAATAATCCTCGTCTGGCTCTAGGAGATAAAAGTTGATTGAGGACTGACATATAGAGTTGAGTGATGGACATGTGCTCAATGATATCCAATGCGAGTTTTCTTAATACAGGATCTGAATCACTCCTTATAGACAGCTAAGCTCCCTTCCTTCCTGTTTGTGGTTAAACTCACCAGTGTGTAAAACCTCAGAAAGACGTGGACAAGCCCCTGGGCATTGCAATCGCTAGTTATCATGCTGTTACATGTTTTCCTTATTCTATTTTTAAGCACACATTCTTATCCTGTAGTGGCAGATCAATTTATTACTGACATTACTGACATTTTTCAACTAATATTTCAACATCTGACAAGCATGAAAATACTTACTCTTAGTCATGTTAAACTTATGAACCTCCTTGGCGTAGTACGCCTCCTCCTCTGCCTCTGGAGAATCCACATACTCTGTGTTCTGCATCAGCTCTTCGCTTAACTCCACAGTGGTGTTATAGACAGACAGGACTTCAGCAGGCACCTTGTCACCTTCTCGATCATCATAGTCTTCTGGCTCTTTGGCCAGCCGGAGTTTGCTGAGGATCTGTCCACGGATGGCTTCAATGCGCTTCATTTTCATCAGCTCCAGATTCAGGGGTTTGCAGGTGGATAAGGTTCCACAGTAGCCCATCCATCCCATCAGGCACAGCAGTGCCCACAGCAAACCTTGTGCCCTCATCATGCACGCTGGTGCTACAGAGATGCCGTTTTACGCTCTGAAGAAATCTCAGGAAGTTCAGGGGGGGGGTAGGTTCAAGGCACACACACGTTTAATGCTTGCTCCATTTTAGGATTCCAAAAAAGATGTTTTCCATTGGCTGGTCGCTTGAATTTAATCTCCACAGTCAGAATCACACTCACTACACCGCTGTGAAATTGCTGCCCGTATCTGACTTGCTGGCAGGCAGCATTGCTGAATCGGCACGCAAATGACAAACGGCTCACAAATTCAAGTCTCTCTGGAATGCAGCACGCTGCCACACAATAAACTCGACACAAACTTCAAGAAAAAACTTTCTTCAAGCATTTGACCTACAGCACACGAGAGACCGCTGTAGCAGCTTTGAGGAGCTGACGAGAAAAGGCTAATATTTCCGTGTATCAAGCAGCTTATTGAAGCCAAGGGTTGCTTCCTTGTTTCATATGCCTCACTTCAGTCTCAAGTTGAGGGGTGAAAGAGGAAAAGGAAGCAGCAGACCTCAAGTTAAAGGACGCAAAACTTCCTTTACTACCAAGCAATTTCCCTATTGAATTTAACCTGGTAATTTTTAAACGCAACACCGAAATCATTCCAGTTTTCTTTACATAACTATATGCTTTCCAAATAAATCAACTGATCTAAAAAGATAAGAAGTTAATCCGATTCATATACTAACAATCAATCAAACTTATCTGTTAACTTGGCTTCCATGCTAATAGACGGATGAAACCCTGATTCATTTTAAAGCTGTGTAAACTTCCAGGTGAAGCGAAAACACAAACGGGTTTAGATCTAACCTCACGCCGAATGCGCACTCACTGACATACTCCCCAGGGCTTAGATCAGCTCTGTCTTTCCCTTCCTCCCTCTCTCCCTCCCTCCCTCCTCTTCTTCTTTATCTATTTTCCCCTCATCAGTCATTGGTTGAAAAAAAGAGCTTGGATGTAAAAAGGACAGCATGCCAACATGCCATAAGCAACAACCGCTTAACAATCGAGTTTAATGAGGCTGCCCTTGAGAAATGTTGGATCGCTGATGCAGCACAAGCTGCTGCTGTTCCTATTTTAAGCTTGCTCAAGCTGACTATACAACGCTTGGTTATGTTGCACATCTATCCTCGATCGGACATGGTTCCGTTTTTCTGCACTCGCTCATCAGCGCTCACTAAAGATTGAAAAAAAAGAAAAAAAAAAGAAAAAAAAGAATTGTAAGAGCGTAATGTTCCACACAAAACAACTTCTGGTAAACCACTCTTTTTGCCGCTTTACTTAACTTAAAGAGAAAAATATCTTTCCACCCAGGAAATGAGCAAACTCAAACATCTGTAACAGATCATAACAGTTGACTTTTTGCTCAGAATCAGCATGGAACTTAATATCAAGACTCTACATACATCATTGTAGCAAAAGATGGTACAGCTGTGTATTATCAAGGGCCTCAATACAAAACATATAGAAATACGAAACAATACATTTCACAAAACTTAAAATAAAATTTAAAAAAACACAAAGTTAATAGTAGATACAAATAACACAAATAAAGCAAAGGTAAACAGTCAGGCGGCCTTATTTTTTCTGCCATGCTTGTTTCTGAGACGATGCTGGTATGTGTTAGTGACTACAGGAGGAGGAAGTCATTTGACACATACTCAGAGTTTGAATTAAATATTTATGTAAATTAGTTGCAAAACTTAAATACATATATACTAGAAGCTAGAATATCGATACCCGGTTGTGATATTTTTACACAGCTCTGACAAACTGGTTTCCTGGTGGGTTTGTCATCGTTATTATCCACGTGGATAGAGAATAATCAGGAAGAGCTGTAATAGCTGTTACAATTAACCATAGGGGTTGGGGTTTGATGAAAATTGTCAACAATTATACATTTCAATTATCTTTCAAAGCACCTTACAACAAGAGATCCTATTTTATTGCTGGATTAAAGCCTTGACTTAATTATTCGCTGTCATGACATGTTACAATTACATTCCATATCAAAAATAAAATATTTTTTATTGATTGCTTATTGTTGATGTCGTTAAGGACCTGGGTGAAAAGTTATAAGCTAAATAACAAATTCTTGTTCTACTTTATCACACATTGGATGTCCACCCAGATGTTTGGGGCTGGTTAAGAAGATTTGGCACCAGTTTTTAAGGTATTTGATTATCTACATAATATATGTTTGATGAAGGTAGCGAAATTATCAGTATGTGTCTAAGCTTGTTATGATTTTATGTCTCTTCAGATTAAACTGCACGCCACTACACACAAAAAAAATTAAGCAATGCATTTTTAATTTGTAAAATAAAAAAACAGCAAATACAATTGTGTATGAAATGGAGAGCACATATAAAATAAAAGCATACAAATCATATTAATCCTCACTGCCACATATCTTACTGGAATACAAATCCGTTCACCGCGAAACTTCATAAAAGGCAGGTTGGATTAACAGTAGACCAGATGCGCAGGACAATAACTAGAAGTATTTATTTTAAGGTCGCCCAGTACACCAAAACCAACAACTCCTTACTTTTTACAAAACTAAACTAACTTTCACACAATTTTATTTTTTAATTCCATCTATGACCAAAATTTTGTGGACGAACTTACTAATACCCCTGTAACGCTACAAACTGGTATCACAAAGTTAAAAGTTGTCTACAGTGTCGATATGCTGTAGATGACATGTTGTGTTACGACCGACATGAAAAAAAATTGAGTGTCCTGTGCAGAGCCATGCTATTATGACTTAATGAGCAAATCCCCAACGCTGCACACTAAAATCTAATGGGAAGCGCTTGTAAATGTTATTAAGAGTGACGCCACGTCTGGAACGGGATATTCAAAAAAGTACATGTGAATGTGGTGGTAGGCATCCAAAAACATCTGCTTGTATAGTTTATGTAGCAATATTCGAATGTAGTAACTTTAGTGACCTGGTGCACCTTCAGGCTGTAAGTTGAGCACACACTGATTGTTCGGAGTCCCAGCATGACGTCTTATTATCATTTATTGTGCACAAATGACAAAGTATCTTTCATAGCTATCGACTAGCTCAGATCTAAAATACCTTTTATAAGCTGTTGCTCTCCTCTTTCTATCCCAGAGTCTTTTAGCTTTCTACGCCATATTGCTCGAAATTTCGCAGAATGACGCACAGCTCCAGTTCCACTGTGCCCATAGCCTCTGTGTGAAGCCTATATCTGTCTGCTCCATTGTAAATGAGGTCAGGAGAGCGAAGCTGAGGCCCTCCACCTATAAACGTCTGGGCCAGCTGTTCCTGCCAGGTGCCCACTGGCCTCCATGTCACACACTGCAGCCGATGCTGTCCGGGGCTTGAGGGCACATGGCAGTAGCCATAACCGTACAGCTGACATCTGCCAAAAGAATCTTGATGCCAGACCTGAACATGAAGTTTTGGCCAACCTGGAAAAAAATATAGATCATAAACAAACACATACACACACACACACATACAGATATCAGCTATTTACAGAATCAGGACAAGTTAACAAACCCTGAAGGCCTTTAGTGGAGTAATGTAAATCGATAGGATGACTCCAGTAGGCTGTATCATCTATCTGGGGTATGTCCACTTGTGTCTGCCCCTCCTTTAGTCCAGACAAAAGTCTCCATGCTCCTCCTGTTAACAATGACGCAATAATCAGTATTATGATTCTCTGTGTGAGAGAAATGACAATGAAGGTTCAGCACCTGTGTGAATGCCCCACTTGCAGAACAGGCTGTTCTGAGGGAACCCACTGGCCCCGATGATCTGCCCGATGATGTGAACCTCTGCCATACTTGTGTTTGCTCTAGACAAACGGTGGGAGCGAGGTGGTTAAGCTGTTGAACTAGTAATTCAAAAATCATGGGTTCAATTCCCGAACCCCAATCGGCTGTCACTGCTTGGCCATTTCAGCAATCGTTTCCCTCCTAATAAAATCACAGAAAATACATCGGTGTTATTATAAGAAAAAATAAACAACAGCAAGTTTGAAAAAAAAAAAAAAACTAATGGAGGACTTTACAGAGAAACTCGTTTAGCGTTAAACTGTTACTAACACTGGAGTCTCCTTCCACCGCCGCCACAGGACTGATGGTATATTATAAAAGTTATTTAAACAGGAGCTCTTTGTGTCTTCTGGGTTAAAGGAAAGGTTTAAGCTCTGGTTTAGGACCGCTTTCTTTTAAACAACACTTACTAGCAAGTTTAGTTTCAAAAGAAGCAAACAAGAAAAAGCAAAACAGCAAGTTAACAAAATTACCCACCACAGATAATCTGGCTAGTTAGCTAAACATGCATGCTAGCGTTTAAGCACCGCTGAGGGGGGAAAAAACACACAATTCTTACACATATACCCAGGTCCGGTCATTAATCGCAAAATACTGAAAATATCTATAAAAATGTCGAAACTAATGGTTTACAAACGCTCGTTGTTTACTCTTCTGAAAGTCATTAGCGTTACTTCCTTAGCAACACTGTGTCTCTCGTTGCGATAAAAGTGAGCGATTATCGGTGGAATCGCTGGCGCCACCTGGTGGCTAGTCATTGTGATTGGGGTTGTTGTGCCTCAATTAACCACTTTTTAAAACCGTTATGATAAAAAAAGCATTAGAAAAGATAATAGCTTACAGCTTCACAGAGACAGAAAACAAAAATACTTTTTTATATGGTCATACATTTTTTGGCACCAAAAAATCATTTATGCTCATCCCAGCATTTAATGAAGTTTATTGATGCTATAATTACACCAAGATAAAATGAGCTTGAACTTAAACAATCAGACTTCAGTTAGGTTCTGAAGTAAAATAATTAAAACTACTCGAATACAGTATATAGTCATGTACATGTAAAAGTATCTTACTAGATTTCTATTTTTTTATGTCTGTCCGACCGTCTGTCTGTCTATAACTAGAGCTCATGCTTAATCCAGTACACTGCGTAATTTCGGATGGAATGTTCTGTTGTGAAATATACACAGACCGATCAGGTTGTGCTGTACATCACTATGCCTTTAATTTCGGTATCTGTAGGTTTGAGGTCAAAGACTTGAACACTAACCCAGAATTTGAGTACCTTACCTTCACGGCAGACTGGGTACTCTAAGATTTTTTTTTTTATATTGTCTCTTGAAATACTGTGCCATAAAGAACCGTTTCTTACATGGCAGCTGATAAAAACATCACCTTACAGCAGTCATCTCTTTATTATTATTATTACATTAGGCACACACAGGAGTACGATTAAAATGTTTTATTGGTGTAAAAGAGAATCTACACATGATGAAGACTGAACTGTGGTGAATTACACAGTAGCTCACAAAAATACAACAAAACCTTTTACTCTCTACGCTGCAAAACAACAGAGAGAAAGAAAACACCACCACGACGTTCTCGCCTACAGCACTTTGTATCGTCCTTTGGCTGTCGGCTGGTACGAGTTTTGCTAAAATTAAAAGAAAATGTAAAAATATTAATGTGCAGAATATATTTTTTTCTTTTTCTTTTAAGTCTAATATAAAGTAGTAGTAGTAATAATAATAATAATAATAAGGAGAAAACCTTACCAAGCGTATGAGCTCTTCTTTGATAAGACGTGTGATCTCTGCTTTTGCTTTCTGTACTGCCAATTCATTTGCACCTGAGAAACATTACACCACAACATTTTTGTGAAATTGTATTTATAAATTATAGTTATTTTCTTTACCAATTAGGTTTCAACGCTCAACATGTAATCACTGCAATCGTGTGTGCTTACTTTCAATGGCCAGGTAAATCTTGCGTTCTCCCTCTTTGGGTTCTTTTCCAGGAGGGAAGTAAGTCCCTCTGATGGTAATGGCAGCCTCTGAATATTCCCCAATTCTCTGCAGCGCCTCTTTAGATGTTACCTTCCACCTTGCCGTCTAAACACCAGACAAAAGTACAATAAATCAAAAGGGTAGGTTTTACCACACACCTGTCTAACTTTTACATTCCTTATCCAGAGCCACTTACATTTATTCCCTTTACAGAACAAAGCAATTAGGGGTTAAAGGCCTTACTCAGGTGCCCAACAGTCCAACACCCTAACCATTGCACCACCACTTCCACAGTGCGTATATAGGGGGTTAGGTGAGTATACATGATCTCTTTCATGATTAAACCTTCCACAATCATTCAGATTTGTATATTCGTCAAATATTTATAAGACAATTTATTCCAAACGTTGAAATAATTGTTTTTTTTCTGTTACTTGAAAAATGTCATTGTTTCCTATTTGCACAATCCTGTAAAGATGAGCTGCTTTGCCTAACGACGCTAGTTATGGTTAGGCAAACGCACGATTATGCACTGGACTATTGCACCAGAAGCAATGTCTGTGGTACAGGTGTGAGCTGTGCTCCAGAAATGTATTGATCTGGCATAAAACAATTTTAGACAAAACAGCTGTTAATTTTCAAGTTGCTGTAATTTCGTGTAAAAATGACCTCATAACCAGGCATGCAAGGAAACGTACTTAAAATAGGCAGAAAAAGTTCCACCACTCAATCCTTTATCTCCGTTTGAGGCGTTTATGATCAAATCGTCAATGCGCCATGTAAACAGGATGACTGTAGCAGGTGCAAAGTAGTATATAACGGTCACGCCCCAAATTACATCATGTGTTAGTTGTGTGTACCTTAATCACACAGAGAGAAAGGAGGGTGTTTACCTGGGGAAAGTCGTTAATCTCCAGCTCCTCTTCATACCGCTTGACACTCTCGGACTGTTCAGCACTTTGTCTCTCCTCCTCCAGCTTCTCAATGGGCGTGTAGTTCAGCTTGGCGTTGATTTTTTCAGCAAGCTGCTCAGCAATGGTCTTAGCAGAGATAGAGGGTGCGATCATTGTGCCACCTCTCATAATGGCATTAGTGGCCTGCTGCATCACATCCTGGATATAGAATGAACAGTTAAGAATCGGGTGGAGCTTTACAATAGTCAACGGTTTACTAAAACTTCAATTTCAAGTGTCCGGGAACTACTTCACCTGAGCTTCTGCACCAAGGTTTTTCTGTGCATTGATCTTTAGTGCCAGTTTCTTGGCAATCTCAAGTTTCTGGATGTTTCCAGCTGAAGGTACAGCCAGACCACCAAGGCCTGCGGCAGTAATGGTGAGACCCGAAGCTGATGGTGCAGCCCCTGGAGCTGCCAAGTCCTTCACACGCTTTTTAGAGTTAAACATGCTTTCAATTTGCTCGTCAATCTGTAAAACAAACAAACACCTCACGTTATAGAACACTAGTCTTAAAGGATTTAAAACACACTCTTATCAGTGGGATCAGAGGGAAGTGGTAGCACAGTGGTTAGGGTGTTGGTTCTGATCCGAGCCCCTGAAGGTTGTTGTAAGTACCTGCTATTGCTCAGATGCATAAAAAGAGATAAATGTAATCTATAATAACAGTTCACACCAATGCTGGTGTTCCCCAAGATTGTGGGTTTGAGTCCCAGCATCATCAACCTGACACTGCTGGGCCCCTGTGCAAGACCCTCAAGCTTTAAAAATTGGATAGAGTATGTCTCTCTATAACTAAGAGCTTTTACAGCCACAATTAAGATGGCTTAACCATTTAATTAATACATTTGTATCTTCATACTTACATCCAATGCCGTGTCCTCATCATCCGAGTCGTGAAGACCAAGTGCCGCTTTCTGAAGTTTCTTCCTCTCGTTTGCCAAAGCATGTTCAGTTTCATCGAACTTAAAGCCTTTTCCCGAAAACCCACTGCTGCTCTTGATACTTTTTCCCTCCTGCACGCACACACACATCTTTTTACTCTTTTTGAACATTATAATTTAGCAAGAAACAAACCATGTGATGGATGTGCTTAGGTGCTAGGGTGTTATGGCTTATGGGAATACTGGTGGTACTAAGAAGTATCGATGAGAAGTAGAATGGGTATAAAAGTGCGGTTGAAAGATTACGATACAACAAGTTAAAAGGTGACGGTGTTGAGAGGGTCTCAACACCATAGGTTCTAACCGCTTTCTGTTGTTCCTTAAATTTAGCCCAAAGCTGCTCAAGTTCAGAAGGAACCGGAGACCCTGACAACTCCAGAGCTTTTATGATGTCACCTGCATAACGGCCTTGATCCTCTGTAATAAAGGTGTACGCAAAGCCCTGAAAACACAAAACGCACACACATTACAATTTAAGTGAAATGAACAGTTAATACATGAACATGCTAAAATAGCATCAAATTAAAATAAAGAGGGATCCCTTTAGCACATCGGTGTACACGTGGAGTGAAGCACCTTTTTTTTTCCAAATTAAATTAGTAAATAAATAAGTCAGGAGTCGCATAGTAATCTTTCAGACATTTTTGAAAGATTTTTGAAAGTGTTGAAAATCGATCATATTTTAGGGTGGCTTCTTTGCATTTACATTATTCAGTCATCTTCTATACCCGCTTATTTCTGAACTTTTCGTGGTCACAGGGCTCTGCTGGAGCCTATCCCAGCGCACATTGGGCAAGAGTCAGGGGGGTACACCCTGGACAGGTCGCCAGTTCATCGCAGGGCCACACACACAACCAC
>JAOTQW010000016.1:8194091-8205968 GCA_026260075.1 Sisor rabdophorus
ATGCGTGTGTGATGCGTGTGTGATGCGTGTGTGATGCGTGTGTGATGCGTGTGTGATGCGTGTGTGTCTCTCATTCATAAAACTAACAAAAAACTTAACTAAAAATAGCTGTTACCACTGACCAGTCATGTGATCAGACCACAGCCTATCAGAAGAGGAGCTCTGTTTGTTTATACTGTTTATAGTCAGTATTTGACTATGACCCCACATAGTTTCCGGGGTTCCGTTGCAACCTTTTTTTAAATATTGTGGCACTATTATATTATTGTTTGTTTTTTAAACCATGTTTCAGGCCCAATGACTCCCGCATGCTTGTGGCTCTTGGCGAATGTTATGAAAAACTCTCACAGCAAGTTGAGGCTAAAAAGGTCAGGAACCTTGAACACCATGCTTAATGATTTCATTAAATATAACCCCTGAAACGGGCGGGGCTGTGATGTAACACGTGTGTGTATTGCAGTGTTATTGGCGAGCATATTCAGTGGGGGATGTGGAGAGGATGGCACTGCTCAAACTTGCCAAGTATTATTATTTCTTTACCTATTTCCACTAGTATTATAACCTCCATGTGATGGGGTGGTTGGCTGTTAGTAGGTCCAGAGTCAATTCATTTGGTGTGTCTTTGTTTTCAGGCTACACGAGCAGCTGAACGAGTCGGATGATGCGGCTCAGTGTTACATTATCTACATCCAGGATATTTTCTCTTGTGGGGTAAGGGGTTCGATGCTCAAATATAACTATATAACTATATATATATATATATAGTGTGTGTATATATGTGTGTGTGTATATATATATATATATATATATATATATATATATATTTTGTAGTAATGTCGTTTTCTGCATGTAGAACCTTTATAATCGTGCTGTGTGACTTACCCAGCGGGCTCACTGGGCTACGGTCGCTGCTCTGCTGTCGGCTCAGGTGCTCCTTGTAGCACACAGAGCACATGCCATTATTTCTGGGGTTGCCGTAGAAACCGCAGCCCATAGTGCATAGGATGGGAACCGGGCTCTGATTAGTCTCCTGGGCCATTGCTAAAAAGCGGAAAAGAGAGGTGAATTACTAAAGCACGTGACAAACAAATGTTTTGTTGCTAATGTGTAACGAATACTAAATAAACTGGAAATACGGATGGAATTACCGGATATCACTGAGATTGACTCACTTTTGCACCCTCTTTAATTTAATTTTAAAAAGTGAGCAATTAAAAACTTTAAGAAAAAAAGTGAGCAATTGAAGCTGATTCAGTCTAAGAGTCTTACTTCTGGTATGAATTAATTCAAACTGAACTGCTTTTTTAATCATGTGCATGATGTTTCCTCCAGGTGACTAAGAATTGTTAAGTTACCATGTTTCTGTAAACAAGCTTGTAATTTTTTTTTACTCTAAACCAGAGGTGGCCACACTTTTCAGCAAGTGGCCTACTTGGAAATTTTAAGTCAAATTGATCGATCTACTATAAAAATCTTCTTTGGCACTCTACTTTGCATATCACATCATCAGAATAAAAATGCACACCTGGGCTGTTGACTAAACCAGTTGCAGTTAGAAACTGGTTTAGTCAACAGCCACAAACGGAGGGAAGTCAGAGTTGTAGTTCTTATGAACAATCTGAAACCGGTGCTCCACATTTCCCTTCTTCTGAATAGCAATGGTAGACTGGCAGATCAGGCAAACACACGTTATATATGACATTACAAAACATAAAGTCATCTTCCCATTCCACATGGAAACAGTAGGTTTTTGGCTTTTTACTTAAAAATTGGAGGCTAAGTCTCTCAGAAGCACTTCATTTTACACACATGCCAATGTGTAAAAAAAGGTCAGCTGTTAAGACCGCCCTTCCTATATGCCAGGTTACAATTCTCATAGTGTAAATGGACTCATAGGCTGACGTCTATTTTTAATGCCATGCGATCTACCGATGCTATGATCGATTGGTCCACCACTTATTGGGTTATTGGGCACCACTGCTCTAAACAGTCTGGACACTCTATCCTTTATGATGCGGTGTGCGTATGCATACAAATATTATGGATAGTAAACAGGTAATTACTAATTTTTTTTCTTTGGTTCTGCCTGGCCGTCACATGATGTAGCGGGTTACCGAGCAGGCACACACGTGCGCAAGTTGTTGTGCCACGGCGACCCAGGTTTAATTCCAAGCTCGGGTCAAGGGTCAATTCTGGTCCCACCTCTTTCACTCTTCCACTATCATCCCTATTTAATCCATTTGTCCAATCAATGACGGCAAAAAAAATCTCTCTAAAGAAGTTCGGTTCTGTTTATATCAAACCAATTCCTGCTTACTCGAAAGCAAGTGAGCTACCAATTGGTAATAGACTTGGAAACGTTAACCAAAAAGTTATTAACAAATATATATTATATTTGGGTTTTGCAAACTTTAGTCACTGACTTCAACCTAATACTGCTCTACAACTTAAATCACAGGTTCCACATGATCAATCCCTAGGGAAAAACCTTCTTCTTAGATGCATCAGGATGCAGAATATTAATATTCAGAATCGATTTATGAATGTCAAAAATGTATTTTCTATTTCTGTATGTTAATTCACCCAACACGGTTCCTTGTAGATAGATTGCACTGCATCACCAAAGTTATTATCTTACCTTAAATACATGGTGCTGGGATGTTATTTCAAACAGTTAGGATATAGAAAATCTGTATTACAATAAAAGATACACCAATAACATTTTACAATCAAAAAATTGACTCCCATAGTCCAAAAACATGTGCATTCAGTTGATTGGTCATTCTAAATTGCCCATAAGAGTGAGTGCAAGCGTGTGTGGTTGTGTGTGTGGCCCTGTGATAGACTGGCGACCTGTCCAGGGTGTACTCCCTGCCGTTTGCCCCATGTGGGCTGGGATAGGCTCCATTCAATGAATGAATGAATAGTCCACTACTGTTCCGCATGACCAATCACTGTTCACTACTGTTCCGCATGACCAATCACTGTTCCGCATGACCAATCACTGTTCACTATTGTTCCACATAACTGTTGACTATTGTTCATCATCACATTCACTAATCACCACATGAGCAAACATAACCCAACACTGTTTCTGGTAGCCAAGCTTACTCTTGCAGTTCTCTTCCTCCTAACCGGTAATGCAGTAAGTAGTATGCAAAGTAACTATGACGTCATGCGGCCTTTTTTTTCAGAGCATGCGCCGGCTGCTTCTCCCTGGTGGTAAGATTTGGTAACACTGATGGAGTCACATATCGTGACTGTCGTGATTAAGGTCGTCTCGCCCACCATTTACACCGAAATCTATCCGAAGTAATACGAGCTGGGGGTGCTGGGGTAGATTATAACGTCAGTACACAATTCCTGCTGATTATTAATCCGACACTGTAGGTCTTTTACTCGGCTCCAACGTGTAAAAAGCGAAATATACACCATCCTCGACAGCCTCAGACGCCATACGGGGTTAATAAACCCAGAGCAGCGGCAATTTCACGGTGACGAGACAAAACTATAAGGAACTGAAAGGAGACAGTGATGACTAGCCAGGCTAATGTTTGTTGATCTAAAACATTACCCAGCCTTTCGTTTAGCAACCAGACAAGGAGAAAAACAATAGTTTATTATTAAAAAACGGTAATAAAAACCTTGTAATGTCGCCTCAAGGTTCGTTGTTAAAAACGTCAGTTATGTCTTGACCTGGTTATTATTGTCTCGTGTTGTTTTCTTTGTTCCAGCCGCACTTCCTTTTCACCTCTCCCAGACTGGGTAAGGGAAAAAAATCCCCTCTCACAAAAAGAACTGGTTCGGCCAGGTTTTGTCTCAAGTATCTCTAAACAAATGCTCTTACTTAAATGTTTTTTAAAATACATTTTACAGAAAGTAGCTAGCATACGAGCTAAAACAACAGACCAGAGGATTAGAAAAAGACCATAACCGACAACTGTGTCGATTCTTTATAACGATTCTATAACGATACAGTCATACATACATTAAAAGCACATTTTAAGGACAGCCCAATGTCAACATGTCTAAATATTATAGGTAGTCAACTAACTAACTAACTAACCAGCAGTTCTTTCGGTCCTATTCTTCTAATGGTGATGCTGAAAAGATAGAAGCCCTTTGTCTCTCGAAAAACATTAAACCGTTAAACATTAAACACATCGTGTCGTGTGATTAACACATTTCCTGGTTTATTACACGTCATTGTTAATCTTGACATTATTTAATAATAAAAAAACAACAACATATGACATCATATTACACTTACTTCCGGTCGATTTTCTATTTAAAATGGATGTCGGCTCGATCCTTGTTTAACTCAGCGAGCTCTGATAGTTGATTCTATCCGATGGGCTTTGTGTCGAGAACAGCGATAAATGAACTCCTCCAGTCTCTTGTCCTTTCCCCGATCTTTCCTTTCACGCTGTTTGTTTCCTTCTTTAGTAAAAAAAAAGGCGGGTTTTAAAACGTCACTTGACTGACCTGGATTCTTATTGGTTCCGTCTTGCGTCCAGGGGCGGAGCGGAAATCGCAGTTTAATGAGAAGGATGTGTTAAGTGAATATGTAGTGATGAGTAATACAACACGTTGGGGTTGGTCTGCATGACCAATCATTGATCACTACTGTTTCACATGAACAATAACCCAATACCACTAATCCACATGACCAATTACTGATCACCACTATTCCACATGACCAATCACTGATCACTACAGTTTCACATGAACAATAACCCAATACCACTAATCCACATGACCAATTACTGATTACCACTATTCCACATGACCAATCACTGATCATTACTGTTTCACATGAACAATAACCCAATACCACTAATCCACATGACCAATTACTGATCACCACTATTCCACATGACCAATCACTGATCACTACAGTTTCACATGAACAATAACCCAATACCACTAATCCACATGACCAATTACTGATTACCACTATTCCACATGACCAATCACTGATCATTACTGTTTCACATGAACAATAACCCAATACCACTAATCCACATGACCAATTACTGATCACCACTATTCCACATGACCAATAACTGATTACCACTATTCTACATGACCAATCACTGATCACTACAGTTTCACATGAACAATAACCCAATACCACTAATCCACATGACCAATAACTGATCACTACTGTTTCACATGAACAATAACCTAATATCACTAATCCACATAAACAATAACCTAATACCACTAATCCACATGATTAATCACTGATCACTCCTGTTATACATGACCAATAACCGATTAACTCTATTCCACATGAATAATCACTGATCACTACAGTTCCACATGACTAATAACCAATCAACTCTATTTCACATGACCAATTACTGACCACTACTCTTATACATGACCAATAACCAATCGATTCTTTTCCAGATGTCTAATTACTGATCAATACGGTTTCACATGACCAATAAACGATCTTATCTATTCTACATGACTAATTACTGATCACTACTGTTCCATGTGACTAATTACTGATCACCATTGTTCCACATAACCAATCACTGATCACTACTATTCCACAAAACCAATTACTGATCACTAATATTCCATGTGACTAATCACTGATCATCACTGTTCCACATGACCAATCAGTGACATACAGTATTTATTCCCTGTGAAATATTATATTATACAATATGTCAAAAATACATTTTAAAAGTTGCACCCCCACAGAATGACCCATGGGAAAAAACATAATGTAGATTAGATTGCCATTACTCAAAACAAATAAAAAGCCCAAGTACAGAAAAGATTAAAATCAGGATATAAAATAAAATAGTGAGCACATCTAGAAATGAAAAGCTGAAAATTAGGAAAGTGATCTTATCAGGTAGAAAGGATTCAGAAATGACATTGCTGTTGGCCCTTTACTAAAGAAAACCTTTGTGGAGATGAGAAATGAGCAAACCATAAGTGACTTTAAAGAGAAATCTGGGATTGGAAAATGGCTTGTGCGAAATATTGCAATAAATGCAGTAAATACTGTTACAGAAAATTTCAGGATTAAGAAAGTATGTTTGTAAACTTTTTCCCCCCAGTGTTTCAACTCATTTCTGTCCATTGTGTGGCCTCAGGATGTTATAAGTTTATTTTGCAGTTGCTCTGAGGTAACGATGGGGTTGTTTGTTCCCTGAACATGTTGACTACAATGTAGATCGATGTTACAGTAACTCATATGTTTAGATGTCTAATCTACTTACTAGTAGTCTAATTCATCTTATCTTTATTAGTGTCATCAGAGCATATACAGAATTCACCCCACCATTGTCTTGATCATTAAACCAAATAATTTGACCAGTTCAACATTTATACATCCTGCTCTCCTTTTGATTCCAAAATAAACACTATTGCCAAAGGTTGGTGGCCACCTGACCATCAGCTCCATTTGTGGTTCCTCTCCAAACTGTTCCTCTACAAATATGGATGCATGTGGTTGAATGTTGTAGCGTTACATTATTCCTTTACTAGAATTAAGAGACTCCAACACTGTTTCAGGATGACAATCACCCTGAACACAAAGCCCCTGATCGCCATTATCACATGCTTGGTTATTATTAGAGTGAAAAAAACAGCACAAAGTCCTGATCTTAACACCACTGAACACCTTTGGGATAAACTGGAATGGCAAACGCACCCCAGACCCTCCTTACCTGACATTAATGTCTGATCTCACTGATACTGTTGAAGCTGAATGAAGAGATATCTCACAGTCAACATTCACACTTGAGGGGAAAGTCTGACAAGAAGAGTGGAGCTTCATCCAATAGCAAAATGGAAATAAATCTGGAATATAATGTTTGAAAACACAAATAGTCTGATAGTCAGGTGACCCAAAATATTTGGCAACATAGTTTATTTATTGTATATTAATATATTTTAATATGTTCTCATTTGGTGAGAAGTTAACAGCCAGTTTAAGGATTTTCTTGGTGTATCAGATTCCTTTTAGGTGGTGTAACCTGAGAAAGCTGGCAAAAAAATCTGCAGGTGTTTCAGGGAGAGTGTGTGTGTGTGAGAGTGTGTGTGTGTGTGCAAGAAACAAGTTTAAGCCTGTTTCTGTGGCTTTTTTATTGAGTTGATCATCACTTCTACCATGACAATACTTTTTTCATCATTTATATAACAATTAGACAGCGGATATTAGTATCTCTCTCCACGTACCTACAGCGTCACTTCCGCAATTCCCTTTGTTTGTCAAGTTTTTATTTGCATGTTTGAGTCCGGTGCTTGATTGTTGTACAGTATGTGCTTCTCAGGGTGTTTTTGCATATGTTTTAAAGAGTATATTCTTTGTTTCCCTGCAGCTTTTATAAATGTATATAAAAAAGGCTAACAGGGTTGATGAGAGCAATTTGGCTTTCGAAATCAGATTCCACTCTACATTTCCATTCTGTTAGAGAGAAAGAGAGAGAGAAAGAGAGAGAGAGAGAGAGACACGGAAAGAAAAAGCCCAAACCCTGCTCTGTTGATCTGTGAGATACCTTCAGGACTGGGTAACTCATGTTCTTAAGTTAGTTTGTTTCCGATTGCTTTGCAGCTGCTCTTCCTCTCCCCACCTCTGATTGTCTGGGTTAGGATGTGTTTATTTACATTTACAGCATTTGGCAGATGTCCTTATCCAGAGCGACCTACATTTATCTCTTTTATACAACTGTAATGCTTTAATAGCTTGAGGTCCTTGAAATGAAACTTGTCTTAATTTGCTGGAAAACACCAACCACGTTCTTCCACTTAACATGACCCTTTGGATTCAGTATCTTCTTACATGCTAAACGTTTTTAAGTGTTAGTTCCCGAGTGAAACTGATTTGTTTGTTTGTGTTAAAAATCTTTAAATTTACAGCGTCGAATTAGCATCCATGCTTTTTGGTTTCGTTTTTTATTGCTCCATGTATTTTGACAAGCAGAGCAGATTATGTGAAGACACACACAGACACACAGACACAGACACAGACACACACACACACACACACGATAACATAGGCACACATTCGGGCTTCCCTAAATTATTTTTCAGTACGTCACCACACCTGGCTTAGTAAATAATTACTTTCTCTCATAGGAGTGAGTGTGTGGTTGTTAGTCCATTTGTGGCCCTGTGATAGTATGGTGACTTGTCCAGGGTGTACACCTGCCTCTTACCCTATGTGCACTGGGACTCCAGCAGACCCCTATGATCCCAAGTTAGGGAATAAGAAGGTATAGAAGATAATTTTAATCAATTATCCAGCCATTTGTATCAATTGGAATTAGGCTGTAATACTATTGTTGTCTACTAGAGGGAAATATGTCCGAAATGAAAACATTAAAAGGCATGACTTACAGTACTGCAAGTTGGCAAAATTGTTTATATCATTTGGTAGGGCCTTCAGTGGGGACTAAACTGACTGATAATGTACTTTTAATATCACTAATTTTTACTGATATACCTCTTAATGCCATCACCTTTATAGAAACCATCAATGCTATACAAAGGTGTTTTGCCTGTTTTGGAGTCTAAATAACAGTGTCACTCTGATCAACCAATTAGAAAATGCTGACTTTATTGCACGCCAGCTAGCGGGCATCTGGAGGCGGGTTTAAAAATAAGTAACATTTAACAAGTAAATAAGAGCTCACCCTTAAGTGGACTAATTCAAAAAAATTATTGTATTTTGTTATTTTAACCATAATTAAACTATAAAATAATGAGCTGTCATATGACATATGCTGTAATTGTTTGGTTCTCTCTATGCAAAATAGACATCCTTACAGGAAGGTTGTAATATTACGAGATTTCCCCAGTTTTGACACGCCCACTTCAGCTCGTCTGCCAGTCAGAACTATTATAAATTTCCACCACCACTGCCAAGAAATACCAGGAAGACCTGGGTTTAAGTCCCACTACTGCCAAGTCTGCCACTGTTGGGTCTTTAACCCTTCTTAGTCCAGTGTTGCCAGATTAAGTGGGTCTCTGTCCAGGGTCAGAGCTTTGTAGGGGATTTCAGATCTTCTTTTAATTAAGTCAGCACACAAACAAAGGCATTGTGTTGGTTGGAAATTTGCTCTGATTCTTGATCAACTTTAGTTTTAACTATCAAATGTGATTTCTGAATTGTCAGTGTCATCTTAGATTTCCGATTCTATATAAAATAAGTAATGATATAAAAATATCAACTTATTGTTTATCTGTATCGGATTGACCAAGAGAAAGAAATACATTTTTGGTTACTGGTATTAATTAAATTAATTAATAATTTATAGTCAATAATTTGTCTAAGCGCTTACAACTTTCTGAAAACAAATACAGCTGTGGGCAGCGAGGTGGCGTACTGGTTAGCACAGTCGCCCCACAACATTAAGGTCCTGAGTTCGAATCTCGGGCAGAGGGTCTTTCTGTGCTGAGTCTGCATGTTCTCCCCGCACTTGCATGGTTTTTCTCCAGATGCTCCAGTTTCCTCCCACAGCCCGAAAACATGTTCATAAGGTTGACTGTTGAGTCTAAAAGGAGTAAGTGTGAGTATGTGTGGTTGTGTATGTGTGGCCCTGCGATGTACTGGCAACTTGTCCAGGGTGTACCCCATGCCTTTTTCCCTATGTTCGCTGGGATAGGCTCCACCAGACCCCGTGACCCCGAGTTCAGGAATAAGCAGGTATAGGTATAACACGAACTAATTAATGAATATAACTGTGTTACAGTAAAATTTGACTTTGAGATTAATTTCAGAAACATGTAATGCCTTTACATTTCCAACATTTTCATGCATTAAAAATGGTTTTTGTGTTCCAAAAATTTATTTATACATAAAGACTTTTTAACAATTCCTTTCTGTGCAGAGTTTGCATTTTCTCTCTTGCTTGCGTAGGTTTCCTCTGGGTACTCCGGTTTTCTCCCACAGTCCAAAAAAATGTACATTATGTTGATTGTTAATTCTAAATTGCCCATAGGAGTGAGTGTCAGTGCCTGTGGTTGTGTGTGTGTGTGTGGCTCTGCGATGGACTAGCGACCTGTCCGGGTTGTACCCCTGCTTTTCGCCCTATGTGCACTGAGCTCCAGCACCCCCCGAGTGGAATAAGCGGGTACAGAAGATGAATGAATGAATGAAAAATCAGGAAGACTAAAGAAAAGAGATTTTTTTCTACAAAAAGTAGAGAATGAACTCCAAACACTCAGAAACTGATAGGAGGGAAAGAGTATAAGCCGCCACACCTCCAACACACAGAGATTATCTAAGTATTGCTCTGGGCATAGTCTGACGTAAAAGCTGTTTGGTAATTAAAGCATCGAGTGCTCCAAGAAACAAACCTGTCTGGCTTGGCTTTAAACACAAAGTAGGATTATTAGGGAGAGAAAGAGAGAGAGAGAGAGAGAGAGGGAGAGAGAGAGAGGGGGAGAGAGAGAGAGAAATAAAGCAACATTTTTTAACCCCAGCAATAATCCGAGCTGCCCGATGCAGAAAAAAGGTCGTTAGCTCCCCCTGTGGCTCATTGTTTCATACGTTCAGGATTTCTGTGCTGTGGTATGTCATCTGCACATGATAGGCTTGTATGGCTTGTCACACACAGCAGCATCAGGTGAAAAAGAAAGCTGTAAGAGGGGAGAAATGACAGTGTCGAGCAATGGAGCACTTTTTGTTTTTTTCTTTAGGAATGGTATAGAGATATGTGGAATCGGTGAGTACACCCGATACCGACATTTCTAAATCATTCATCCAGAATACATGTGATTGTGCATCATTGATAAAAGTCTGTAAGAAGGAACTAGTAAAAGTTGGGCTAGTGAAATTTACTCAAATAAAATAAAAAGAAGACTTTATAAGTGACATGCTATTTTAATCAGATTTGGACAATTGAGGTGTTTCCAGTTAGCAGTTCTGGAAAGTAATGAATGACATGTACTAGCGTTAATGTAATTGAGTATTTTTTTTTAAGTAGCTTTAAATTGTGTAATTTTACTTAAGTATGTTTTGATTGAAGTTTTGTACTTAACTAAGTTTACATCATATCTGGGTAAAATGCAATCAAAATAAACGTTTAAATTATGCAAGAAAGGAAAAATCCCGAAACTAATGCACGGATTGATTGATGCAGGAGAAACTAACGCAGCATTGCTAACTCACAAAAAGATAGAGATGATGATGGAGACGGACAAGGCAGTTAATGATGGAGACCCAGCAGGAAGTCAAATCCTGTGGAATTTTTCTGAACTGATCCCCTCACCAAATTTCCAAAAGCACTTTGACTTTAAGTGTAAGAAATGCAACAACTTTATTATGCAGTGTAAATTGTGTTTACCCAGAATGACTTAAACTGTAGCTTTCAAAACCTCAACATCAAACCTGCACCACCATGTTGAGGTAAGTTAATAATACTTATATATCTGCAGTTAATGGAATTACTGTAAAAACAAACAGTGTACGCTGTATATCTCTGTGTCTTTATTGAACCATACTAGAATCCTCACTCCACCACCACCACCACCACCACTGTAAAAAAAAAGTTACTCCATATATCTTACTGTGAGTTAATTTTTGAGAGATAATTTTAACTTTTACTGCAGTCTATTTGTAGACCAGTCACCTTAATTGAGTAAAATTTTATTAAAGTAACAGTAATTTTACTTAGGTAGAAGATTTTATTACACTTTTCACATCAAGTCTATTGTAACCGGAATACACGGCTCCATGTAGAAACACCTTTTAGTGTTAAGTTACTGGGACAAAATTCATTCATTCATTTATTCATCTTCTTTTACCCGCTTATTCCTGAATCTGGGGTCACTGGGGTCTGCTGTAGCCTATCCCAGCGCACATAGGGTGAGAGGCAGGGGATACACCCTGGACAGATTGCCAGT
>JAOTQW010000016.1:8396673-8416626 GCA_026260075.1 Sisor rabdophorus
GTTGTGTGTGTGTGTGTGGCCCTGCGATGGACTGGCAACCTGTCCAGGGTGTACGCCCTACCTCTTGCCCTATGTGCGCTGGGATAGGCTCCAGCAGACCCCCATAACCCCGGAGGGTCGTGAATAAGCGGGTAAAGAAGATGAATGAATGAAAGCTTTTCTGGTTGTAGTTAGAGCTTCGTTTCTATGAGAATATAATGGAGCAAGTTACTGTAATTCTGTAGGTGTTTACTGTAATCACTTACTCCTGTAACCATCAGTACTAGTTTATGGAACATGTTAAACATGTCAGACTGCCCTCAGGTCTCCTAGAATAACCTGTCAGAGTTTAGAATTACAAAATTACAGAACAATGATTTAATAACAGATTTTTCTGGAAGATTTGTGCAAGTTTAGGCATGTTAAAAAAAATACTGAAATATCTTGTAATATCAATTAATATTTTTCAAAATATTTTATTTTAGCCAATTTTTACATTTTGAATGTTTTTATGTATAGAATTAATGATCAAGGAAATGGAGTGTCTGAACACCAACACAAGATACAGTAGTTGTTCCTTTTTTTTGTTTTGTTATTTATAAGTTCCATATCCAATGTGTGTAAGAATATTAAGGGTTTTTTCTAGGGATATTTATTGCTTTTTTAATTGTAAAAATGCGTTTTTTATTCGCCTTGATCTAGAAGTTTACACCTCTCAACGAGTTTTTTTTCTCCACATTAATAATTTTACACATTAAACATTTCTTGTTTTCCTTCATACATCTTCTATACCCGCTAATTCCCTATTTCGGGGTCACAGGGGTCATCTTGACGCTATCCACATAGATGCGAGATCAAAGCAGGGCAGGGGTACACGCTGGTCACGCTGCCAGTCTATTGCAGGGCAACACATAGACGAACAACCACACACACTCACATTCACTTCTATTCACCACGCAATTCAGAATCATCAATCTAATGTACATGTTTTGGACTGTGGGAAGAAACGGGGGAACCCAGAGTAAACCTATGCAAGCGCGGGAAGGACATGCCAATTCCTTGCCCGGGAATCGAACCCGGGATCTGCTTGGTTAATTTAAACGCGACGACCGTGCTAACAACCATGTTTGTGTGCCTGTTATAAAATACGATTTAACCGTAACAAGCTAATTAACTTTTACATCTTGCCGTTAGTTTATGTATATTATGGTTTATATATGATATTATTATAATACTATATTATACCATTTTCATATGGTTTATATGGTATATTATTATACTATATTTTACCATTATTATATGCTATACTATTTGTCTGTATTGTCCTCTACACCCAAAAAAGCACGGAAACACACTTGATTTCCTAAAACGCTGGAGCTGAGATGGGTTATTTAAATGAGTGTTTAAAAAAACAACTTAATATCCGACATTAATATTAATTTTCTTGAGAATGAAGTCAAAATTACGAGAATAAAGTTGTACCGTCATGTAACTAAACATAAAATGACAAAATTGCGGAAAAGGTTTTTCATTAAATAGATGAAAACGTTGGACTGGCTACAATTTAACGTTGTTATTAATTTAAAGTGTTAGCAATAAGGATATTATTAGTATTTAGGATTAGATCATCAGCACAGTTATAACATTAGTAAACACTGTTAAAACACCTAAGATTTACCCAGCAAAACACAATTCTAATTTCTTCTCTTAATTATGACTATTTTCGTTATTTTTACTTTTCTCTAAAATCTTATTTGTTGCGTAAAACTCCGTCATTGTTAACAATGAGACACAAACGGAGCTGCAATAGTTTCGGACCTAATTATAGATTCCAGGCTGGTGAATCGATTGGTTTAAAAAAAGACAGCGTCATTAATTATTAAGAGAAATATTATTAAAACCCCCACCGGTGAGAGTTTAATACTTACGCGAATCAGTTTTCGCCGCCAAACTGATCGTCGTAAAGGTTGGGCCAAAGATGAACAGCGTCTCATTATATATATATATATAAACACACACTCCGCCCACTGTCTAACCAGCCAACGATTTGCTCTCCACGCTTCATCTTGTCAATGGGTTTATTTGGCTGCCCCACCCAATATAAGACCGTCCCCATGACGATGGGGAAGTGGAAGCTCAGTGGTTAAGATGTTAGACTGCTGACCAGAGATCATTCCCAACCCACCATTGCTTGGACCCTGAATAAGTGCCCTAATGACAAATTAGTGGAGAATCCGCCTCTCCTGATATACTCCCTTCTCAAATTATCTTACACATCCTTGGACATGAACATGAAGGCAGCACACAAGTACACATTTACAGATTTTTACAATTACAGCTTTTGACAGAAAGCCAAAACTAAACAATTGGGGGTTAATGGCCTTGCTCAGAAGTGGTTGACAGTGGTGCTAGAAATCCAACCCCAGGCTTTCTTACACATAGATACACAAGTTGCAAATGCTGGGAGGAATAAAGTATATAACCTATAAGGATTCAAGCTTTGGGGACGAAAAAGATTACAGAAAACCTGGTGATTGGTCTGAAAATGATTAATAACAAATCCCAGCAAGGAAAAAGGTAGAAAATATCCCAGAGTAAATTTCCTCATGAGATTCTACATTTTATTAACACTGTTTAAATAGTCCTTTGTGTCAAAATTACAAGAAGAATGTTTTTGTGTTTTATTTTTATTAAAAATGTAAATTTCAAACCTCATGGGTGTCTGTAAAACATTACAATGAAAATTCAAATCAACACAAAACCCAAAAGATGTGTTGCTGACCCACTCACCCCACCCGACCCCAAGTTTAATCTGCCTACGATAACATCGGCCATTTTACCCTGATCATTTCATATCCACCTCAAAAATGTCTACAAGGGGGAATGACAACAAGCTGGTGCTTTACTTATGTCCAATAATTACATTAGGAAAAAACTGTTGACTCTCTGGAGCAGAAACCCTGCATTAAACCATTTTACATTATACAGGGGAAAAAAAAAAACAAAAAATGGCTAGTTATGTACGCTATGATTAGCTCATCACTGCACCATGGCTTATTATTTAATATCACAACCATTCACAGAGGAAAAAAGTGAATTTACATACTCAAATTGCTATTACTCCAGTTTAGTCTACAAAGGATGACGTGCAGATAGTTAATATCTCATACATGTCGTTGGAGGTGGATGACGCGAGAGGCTTCAGCAAGAGAGATGCCACTAGTTTTCAGAATGCAGGTATGTAATGTGCTGGGAATTAACTTGGATTAGACATTGGAAGGACAGGAGAGGCTTCAAAACAGAAGATGGAGCACAAAAAAAGGGGGGGGGGAGACAAAAAAGGCATGTTTGCTCCCTCAGGCCAGATGACTTCAAATTGAAAGAACAGGTACACAAGGAGTTGGAATATTACAATATGTCCATGGGAGCGTTAGTCATCTTCACCGTCATCCTGCACAGGGGCAAAAAGACCACAAGATTAGTTCTACTTACTAGAACTTCCAACATTATGCACTATAAAGTCATTCACTGCATAGTTATATAGTTCAGATTACCTCTCCATCTTCTCCCTCATCTTCTTCTTCATCTTCCTCACCATCATCTTCATCTCCCTCCTCATCAATATCCTCCAAACCTTCCTCCTCCTCCTCGTCATCCTCATCTTCACCCTCACCTTCCTCATCATCCATGTCAGGAACCTGTTAAGAAAAAAACCTAGTCTTTTAGGCTGACAAATTTGAGAATCCATGGGACACTCAAAAGCATTAGACCACCCAAAATTAATCAGATTTAACAGTTGCCTGTCTAGAACTATTATAAAAATTGGACTTGGCTCTACACTTTTTAAATTAGACAGCCCTTTGTTGATATTCAAGTCCATGCCGGCCTGCTATACTGACTAAGAGTAATCCTACGCTTTTCGCAGTAATGCAAAAAAAAAAATCAGAGAAGTACTTTAAACAATACATACACCAATTTTTGAAAATCTTTACACCTAATCTAAAACTGAAATCATTTGCTAGCAAATTTCAATAATTTCATTTAAAAAGCGCTGAACTCTGCTGCCATCTGGTGAAACTGTTATTAAACAGCAAAAACAAACGAACCAAAACCATTAGTTGCAGCACACAAATGTAAATGTTTCCACAAGGTAAATGAGTAGACAAAAAAAAACCCATGTTGAGCAAGACCTTTACAATAACTTGGAATTCTGTTAAAGACTATATTGTTACACGTGTTTAAAAGCAGAAACTGTACCAGGTAATACTGCAGAGGATTGGGCCAGATGTCATCCTTAATCACTTCTCCAAGTTCATCAGCTCCAGCATCCGAGTGATCAGTGAACCAGGTGAAGAAGCTCTCAGGCTCCTCATGTTGCCTCTTTTTGCCAGCCTTGTTCTGTGTTTGCCCTGCCCTCTTGGTCAAATCCTAAAACCCATTTTATTTTTCTCTTAACAATATTATACAATATATAAATTTATATTACATTATGACAGAAAACTTACAGATACCACAAAAACCGTAGCAGTCATTAGAAGGTTACATACAGAATACAAGTTGTTGGATGGCTTTATCCATCATAAAACTCACCTTTCCTGCCTTCCATTTTATCTCTGTGGACTTTGAAGAAGGGTCACCGCTTTCATTCAGGTGGAACTCTTTCGACAGGACTTTGTTTTCAAAGTAGGGATTTTCATCAAAGTACTAAAAAAAAGGGAAAAAATAATTTTTGCAGTCTCTTGCAGCATGTATGTAGGGGCAAAGAAAAAAGTGCAGCTACTTACAAAATCTATTCTGTAACCTGACTTGATGTCCTCAAACTCCGTGACCTCCACTCTGGTCAAATAATGAAGAGCTTCTTCATCCTCCTCCCCAAGCAGAGCTGAAACTGGAGGGAGGAGAGAATTATAGACTGCAGTGCAATTTTTTTGGCAAAACATTTTCCAACAATTCATATTTATGTTGCATCTTACAGAAGGATTTTTCCATGTGTACACACAAATGCAATTTTGTTCAAATAAGTGGCGTCTTATTTTAAGTGTAAAAAAGGACAATTGATTACTCATTTGAATGATAAGTTTTTTTCAGTTTGCATACTGAAGATTATCAAAGACTTTACATAAAGCAGTCAACATCAGCTTTAAATGTTAGCAAATATAAATAAACTCACTTTTTACAAACAATTTTCTACAAGAAAAACAACCTTTTATGCAGAAAAAAATTAGAAAAAAAACCCATCAGTTTCCCAACAATTAGAAAATCAGAGCCAGATTAACAGCTACCAATTTATCACCATCTCCAGACTGTCCTCACCTTGTGGATGGTTGACAAATGTTGTGACCCAGAAGTTTGGAATTTTGGCTATGAGTTCTGATCGCTTCTGGAAAAATGGCTGGCGAAGCTTGTTGTACTTTTGCTCTACTTTTAGGATTTCCTCACTTGCTTGTTCATTCAATCTGAGGAACACAAAAACGGAGAAATTAATTTTAGATACTTAAACACAATGAGCTGAAAAAGCACCATGTGCAGCAGGTTCAATTACCTGTCGATTTCATTCTGTACTTCATCGATGTGTTCAATAGCCTCCTGCTGTTCTTTTTCTACAACACACATACAACCATGATGAAATGCAGCTCCCCACAAGTACAACTGATAAAATGTCAACTACAGAAATTATTTAACTCGAGTAAAGAAAATCTAAAAAAAATTAAAAGTAGCAGCAAAACGTATTGTTTAATTATCAGTTTAAAAAATACACAAAAAACTGACCATCATTCACGTGAACACAGATTTATGTGGCGCGTAAACACAGATGTCCTTACTACTGCGCATAAATACGCGGGGTGATGATGAAAAAACCCGAAACATCGGATAATTCGAACACAAAAGGAGAATTAACTCGAATATGCTATATTTTCGGAATTTTTTAAAATTTAAATTAGGTCCATGTTACCCGCTCTTAACACCGTTTCCGGTTAACTGAACTGCTGGGCCGCGTGGTTTGAATGAACAAGGCCTGGATGTGGTGGCTAATGCTTCTTAGCTAACAAGCCAAGAAAACAATTTTATAAATATATAGACCATATTATTAAACACACTCTCGGTAACAATTGCCATTTTAAAAAGTCGGATACACACCATCGAATATAGTAGCTATTTCACGCCGTTGCGCTAACGGCACGGTGTGTTAGCAGTGATGGCGCGGAGACACAATAAACCCGACACCAAGCTAACTAGCATGCTAGTAACCATGCTAACACAGAGCGCAGGATTGTACTTGGTGACATTTCATACCCGTAAACAATACAAACATTGTCTAGTAAGTTGCAAATCATTTATTTAAACGACTTCGAACCAAACTTGGCGTTATAGGAGCACAAAATAAAAAGAAAATGAGTAAATCAGTGTGCAGCGAACATGCGTGGCACAATGAACGGCGAACATGGCCGTGGGTCACCGCTGCCGTCTTCATTATCTCTGGCTAAAGTTTGCGCTACGAACTGAAGATGCTTTAAATACCAATCGTTTGGAAAAAATAGAGTTATGACGTACGATTATGAATATATATTTGAAATAAGGCAAATAGACCCATAATTAAACAAAAAAGTGTGATAAAATGGCGGTAGGAGGCCGCCATGTCTGTCTTTACCCGAGGTCTCGTCCGCTCCGTCATGATTTGAGTTCTGCTCCTTCCTGCTCACTTTCGCCGCCGAGGCTGACATGCTGATACTCTTCGCCTGCAAACTTTTATCTAAAAAAGAACTCCACAAAAATGTGATCCGAAACGTATTCGTTAAATCTCCCAGCTGAGGAAGAAGAGTAAAGTCTGCTCTACTCGTGCGTGCGAGAAGTGAAATGCGGTCGTAAAGCGATTATAATGTCGCGCTTTCTACTTCGGATTAGCGCGCGTCTCCACACAGCCCCGTTCTCTATTCTCTATCTGGCGCGATCCCGCTCACCGTGCACGCGCTTTAGAAACGCAACACTAGCGAGAAACACAAACTCCTCCCCTCCCTTCAGTTTTATAAAACTACGCTCGTCCGCTGATTCTAATTGGCTGGAAGACCGGAAGTTGTTTAATTTTTAACAAGTTAATATACATTCATTCATTCATTTTCTGTACCCGCTTATTCCCTAACTCGGGTCTGCTGGAGCCTATCCCAGCGCACATAAGGAAAGAGGCATCATGCTTTTTAAACTCATTTTTTTTAATTTAAGCTAATACATTATTATATTGGCGGCGCGGTGGCTTAGTGGTTAGCACGGTCGCCTCACAACAAGAAGGTCCTGTGCCTAGATTGCATGTTCTCCCCGCGCTTGCGCGGGTTTGGTGTCCTCCGGTGTCCTTCCACAGTAAAAAAAAAACAACCATGTAACACGATTGGTGACTCTAAATTGCCAAAAGGAGTGAGTGTAAGTGCGTGATTGTCTGTATGGAGCCCTGCAATGGACTGGCGACCTGTCCAGGGTGTACCCCCTACCTCTTGCCATATGTGCACTAGAATAGGCTCCAGTAGACCTCCATGACCACGAATTAGGGAATAAGCGGGGTAAAGAAGATGAATGAATAAATTATTTTTTAAAATATGGACATTATTTTTTTGTTTATCTCAAATTAATTACAATTTATGTTTTAATAAATCTAGTGTAAATTTGCTTAAATTACACTTATTTTGTACAATATTTTTTTTAATAACAGCAGCTTAAAATTACTGCTTGTTTTGTATGTGTTTTCTCAAGAAAACAAAAGGCTGGAGTGGGGGGAAACTATAAACTGTTACTAAGTGTAATCATTAACATATTTTGTGTATGTTCTATAAATAAAACATTTATTTATTTATCTATTGATTCATCTTCTATACCCACTTATTCCTCTAAAGGGCAAAAGGCGGAAGGGTCACCCTGTCCGTCACAGGTTGCCAGTCCATCACAGGACCACACGCACACATAAACACACACCTAAAGTACATGTTTTTAAACTGTAAAAGGAAACCGGAGAACCCAGAGTAAACCAACACGGGGAAAACATGCAAACTCCACACAGAAATAAATTAAACCCGGGACCTTCTTCCTGTTAGGTAACAGCAAGGCAACCACTTTTGTCACAGTGCTGCCAGGTTTTCCGGTTTCCTCCCTCAGTCCAAAAACATGTACATTACATTGATTAGTGATTCTAAATTGCCCATAGGAGTGAGTGTATGTGGTTGTTCATCAATCTGAGGCCCTGGACTGGTCACCTGTCCAAAGAGTACCCCTGCCTTTTGCCCTATGTGTGCTGGGATATGCTCCAGCAAAACCCAGTGACCCTGAATTAGGAAATAAGTGGGTATAGTAGATGAATAAATTTAATAATAATGTAATTAATGTTTATAATGTATCTTTGTGAAAATACAAAAAGAATTAAAATGTATATTTGATTGAACTATTATTGTAAATAAACCTGTCTTTCCGCTTAACTTATATTAATCTATATAAACTGGTAACTTATATATTATATATATATATATATATCCTATATTATATATATAAAACTCCTATGACATGTTTTTATGTATGCATCAGATGGTCAGTCAACAGATCTAATCTAGTAATTAATACTAGTTATTTCTCAGTACTGTTATAAAAAATTTTTACCCTTAAAATAATGTAAAAAGGGCGGCGCGGTGGCGTAGTGGTTAGGCAACCTGTAGAGAGGGTACCCCCTGCCGTTCGCCCTATGTGCGCTAGGGTAAGGCTACAGCAGACCCCTGTGACCCGAGTATGTGAATAAGCGGGTATAGAAGATGAATGAATAGATAAAGTAAAAAAAATCTGTTACTATTTAGCAAAAAAAAGGATGCATATGTATTTTTAATGTTGCTATAAGTAAAGGCTCTTATAATATTTCCATTATTTTATATATATAAAAGGGCAGGGCAGAAAGACATACTAAAAAATATGAAGAGGTACTGTGAACCTTTTAGCTCTATCTACAAAGAAATGAGGCTGCAGACTTTTATTTTGAAACTCCTTTTGTTCTTTAGGGAGGAACCGTTACCACTAACTTAGCTTATATGAATCATCTAATTGATTCGACTCAGTTTAATATTTTAAACTGTTTTCCGTATGAATCTTAGTTTTCACATTTTTTGCTTCTCATCCCTGTTATTTATTAATACCATAAAGACAACTATGTTAAAAAAATTACAAAATAACAGAAATATTATCACGGTGTTTATCCCCCCCCCCCAGGATTGATTCATTAAAGCTTGTGAATCCATTTCATTGATTCACCTAACAGGAATCGTTCGTAAAAGTATCAGTAGCGAAGCACCGATTCTTTTAGCGGATTCACTTCACATTCTGGGTAGCGCTTTTTTCCTCCTGATGAGCCGCAAACTAAAGCTGGGGTTAAGAAGCTGTATGAACCGGCTGGAAGTGTGTCCTGTCCCGGGTTAAAAACCATATACAAACGGTTCTTATACAGCGGTTACGACCAAAAGGCTGTCGCTATCATGCTAAATCTCTGGCAAAAAAGGAGCATCTGAAGGTAAAATTCATGTGTTTTAATGGTTTGCTGATGGCGCTGTTGGGGGCTGTGGCTCAGTTAGATGGAATAGCGGCACTCCGAGGCCTAACGTTACAGACTAACAACCAAAAAAGCACGGATACCGTGTATCCCTAGGGAATGGTCTCTGACGTAATTTCCGGCTTTCATTTTTTAATCTTAATTTAAAAAAAATTTGTAACGCTTCTGTGTTAAAAGTTATGAGGTACCTTTCTTTATGAAGTGAATTAATGTAAATACAGTTTGACTCGCAAATTAATACACAGTTATTCAAGCTATTTTATTATAAACAGCCAAAAAAAAAATTAACTGTAGCATTTATTCATTCATTCATCTTCTATACCCGCTTATTCCCTATCTCAGGGTCCCGGGGTCTGCTGGAACCTATGCCAGCGTACATAGGATGAGAGGCAGGGGTACACCCTGGACAGACTGGCAGTCCATCGCAGGGCCACACATAGGCGAACAACCACACTCACTCGCTCATATGGCCAATTTAGTATCACCTTTCAACCTAATGGAGGAAACAGAGTACCCGGAGTAGACCCACGCAAGCGTGGGAAGAACATGCAGACATGCAAATCCCCCTTGCTCGGGAATCGAACCTTCTTGCTGTAAGGCCAACTGTTAACCCCCTACGTCACTGCACAGATCTATATAAATATAGTATGTATAGTACTTTTTTGCTTCTGCAATCCTATTTATAATCATATTTATAATGTCCTGTACCCTTAGATAAAGGATTTTTTTAATATAACACACTTGCGTGTGTGTTTAAGTAGATAAAATCTTGTATATAATAAAAATTGTAGGACTTGTTAAATCTTTGCATGCATGTTCTCAGTTCTTCTCGTTCCTTATATATGTCAGGAATGTTAGGAATTCAGAACTGAAAATAACACGCTGGCCTCAAGGTTGATACTGATAAAAGTCTAAAAAGACTAAAAGACAAATTGTTAATTTTGGTTTTTCTGTATTCTGGTTTTAGTTTTGCTAATGCTGATGAAATCAGTCAAGCTTGGTATTTTTGACATTGAATAGAAAACAGCTGGTTGTGAAAAAAATGTATAAGAGTCACACTAATTTGAATGTTTTAGGTCAGTTCTGAAGAGTATAAAATTTGGAAATTTAAAAAATTCCATAAAAAGCAATGTGTGTTATATTAATAATGTTAGTTCAGTTAATTTTAACGTCTGGATGTAAGAAGGAGCAGCAGCAGCTTTTATCTCAAATTTGTGCTTTGAACAGACTTTTATCTAGAAGTCTGGAACAAAGTCTAAATATCTAGTAGAGAAACAGATTTTTCTAAATTTGATATGTGATCAAAAAGTGACAGCGCAGTGATTAAAGTGTTAGACTTCAAATAGGAAAAACAGGGTTTTTTTTCCAGCACCACCAAGCTGCTACTGTTGGGCCAGCAAGGCCCTTAAACCAAAACTTCAGTTGTATACAGAGTTAAATGTAAGTTTCTTTGTATATGGACATCTGCCAAATGCTGTAAATGTAAAAACTTGTGTATAAGAAGTAATGAACAAAACAAGACAAGGCCTTATGGTCTAAATAATATTTATTCCAGAAATATTTATAATGTTGCTTAAAAGTAAATTTTTACTGTTTATATTTTCTTGTTTAGTTAAATTCAATTTGTGCATATTGTTAAAATAGCAGCTATAACAGTTTTCTTGTCAGCATCTCTGTCTTCAACCTTTCTCCATCAGTTAAAGGGTCATAGTATGTCATATTGCTGAAAAAACTGCCAAGCGTTCTCTCAACAGAAAATGTTGAGAAAAGTCGAGTTGTAGTTTGTAATTGGGGAGTGCCATAATGTAAACTTATAAATTAATCCGGCCCTTAACTAATCCATACACTGTGCATATATGAATACGCAGAAGTCGCAGCCACTGATATATTTTAGCTTTACATTTAAAATTTCCAATGTTGTTAAATCAATATGTGAATGTGTTCAAAATTCACCCTATAACACGGGTTAATATTCATTGTGTCTCGCCTAATAGCCTCACATTTATGGCGCTCAATGTTTAAAAATGTCTCTCAATTAAAAAAAACCACTCACAAAGCACTTCATTCATTCCTGCAGCTGAGTGGTGGTGTACTGCAGCGTGTGGTTATGAAGGAGTGCAGCCAGGCTATTAAAACACAGTGGCATGTAAACAGCACTACAGGCTTCAATAACCAGCTCTGTTCTCTGGGTGAAATCAGACTCACAGCAAATCATAAGAAGAATATAAAGTGGCTCAGTTCGGTGAGAGAAAAAATGTACATTAGCTTTAATGTGTTTTCTCCACACTGTTTCGCTCTTTGACACACCTTTGTGTTTATTGGAGCTTTAAATTGGCAGCAGCTATCGATATGATTCAAATCACAGCACATGGGTCCTAATACTATATTGCAATACATCAAATCAAAATCAAATTAAAAAACCCCCAAAACAAATAGCTAAAAATGTCTATTTTTTCCACCATGCTTGCCTCTAAGACAAAAACTACAGGAACAAAGGAGGAAGTCTTGACAAGTACTGAGGGTTTTGATTAAATATTTATGTAAATTTAAATCAGCTTAAAATGTAGTTTTAATATGCATTGACACTAAAGGTTAGAAAAGAGTCCTGTTAGCCGGCAGTTCCATTCTGTGCTAAATCAGAAATAACTATATGCTCTAAGTCTTTATTACTCTTTGCAGCATTTAGAAGGACATCTTATTCAAAGTGACCTACATCTATCTGAGCAATTGGGGGTTAAGGGCCTTTCTTAGGGGCCCACAGTGCAGGCTTATTGAACCCTGGTCTTACAACACCATAACCACGAAGTCACCACTTTCACCACTTGCTCATTAGTTCTAATATAAAATCAAAACACAAAAAAGTCAAACTTGACAAGACATTACCTACTGATTTAAATACATTTGCAGCAAAGAGTAACTATATTAAAGCCTTTTATTTTAATCCAAGTTGTCATGATAAAATATATATTTTTTTTAAATAAGTTTCTTTATCGCATGTTAAACAGAAACCAGAGTCTGCGCCTGTCAGCCATTTGTAAATGACTGTAGGGTTTGTAAGACGTTGTGGTTTGTTTTGGTTTGCTGTAGCAAGCGTGTACATGTCAGCATGGTTTAGGATCCTCTCACCACCTCCTTCAGCCATTCTCTTTACCCCCCCCCCCCCCTGCTTAGGCCTTCTCCTCTTCCTGTCTCAAAACTTTTAGCTATGTTATGATTTCCATTCTCTGTTATTGTCTGGCAAAGCCCTGGGAAAATTCCCAGCTTGCTAAAGAATCAGGTCTGCTGAGCTGGCACCATTTAATGATGTTTATTTGTAAGGAATAGTCACCCCCCTTTTTTGCCCTATATCTAAATAGTACACTGTTCTAATTATCATGTTTTTGGTCTTTAACCTTTATTTTAGCTTTAGACAAGAAGTTAATATCTGCTGATACTCTTCCACATCCTGCTTAGTCAGCAGAGCATGCTGGGTGATGCAGAATGTCAGTTTATTACAGCTAAACAATGTTGAGGTGTGCAGTAATGATCAAATGCAATTGAGAAGAAGATTGAGTCCCAGTCCATTCCTATGTGGCTTTGTAACACCCCCCCTCCACACACAAACACACCTTCTAAAATGTAAAAGCCTCATGTACACCATGTTGCCAAATGTTTGTGGTCACCATAAGATCACAAATTTCCAATTTAAAACATTTTCCAGATTAATTCACATTTTAATATTTGATGAAGCTCCACTCTTACTCTACCAGTATTAGTGATATTAGACTGGAGTGCAGTTGGCATTCTAGTTCATTCCACACTGGTGTTTTTTAAATAAAAATATATAATAATGACACCACATGGTGCTCACAGTCATTGTCATGCTGGAACAGTATTGGAGTCTCTTAGTTCCATTGAAGGAATAATGTAATGCTACAAAATGCAAAAAACAGTGGGGCAAAACTTAATCTTGAACTGTGGGAGCAATTATTAGAAAATGGAAGACGTACAATGATGATCTCCCCCGAACTGGGGCTATGCAAGCTCTCACAAGAACGGTGAGAAAACCCACCCTATAACAACACGGGTTGTGAATGACTTGCAGAGAGCTGAGTTCCAAGTAACAAAGCCTACACACTATGCCACCAGGGACTCAAATCTTGCAGTGCCAAATTTATCCCCCTACTTAAGACAGTACATATACCAGGCCTGACTAAAGTTAGAGAATTGGGATGATCCAGAAGAGGATTCGAAGAATGAATGCTCAGATTACACCAAAATAGAACTTTTTGGTAAAAACTCTGCTTGTCATGTTTGGGGAAGAAAGAATGCTGAGTTGCATTCAAAGAACACCATACACCTACTGCAAAAAAAGCATAGGAGTGAAAACATCATGCTTTAGAGCTTTTTTTTTCTGCAAAGGGACCAGAACGTGGTCCATGTATTGTCAGATTTAAAGTGAAAACCTTTTATCAGCAAAGGGATTGAGGCTGAAACATGATGACGATTTCAAACGAACCGCCAGGTAACAAAGGAGTGTCTTTGTAAGAAGCATTTTAAGGTCCTGGAGTGGTCTCCAGCTCTCAGCCCCATAGAACATTTTTGGAGGGAGTTGAAAGTCAGTATTACCCAGCGTCAGTCCCAAAACATTACTGCTCTAGAGGAGAACTGCATGGAAGAATTGGTCAGAATAACAGCAACAGTGTGAAAACCTTGTGAAGACTTACATAAAATGTTTGACTTCTATTATATAACAATCATTGAGATGAACACAGTTATTGACCTAATACTTAATTTGCAAATAAATTCTTTACAAATCAGACAATGTGCTTTTCTTGATTTATACCCATGATAAAAATTACAGGCCTTTCTCATCTTTTTAAGTAGGAGAGCTTGCACAATTGGGGGATAACTAAATACTTTTTGCCCCACTGTATGGATCTAATGGCCATGTGATCGCAAACCTTCTGCAATATAATGTGTTATTGCATTTTGAGCTAACATATTCAATTAAAAGCTTGGTAAAAAAATAGTTCTTTAGATGTATGACAAGTACAATTATCAATATTTAACATGCAAACATTAAGTCACATCTAGAATAACATATCATTACAGTGGTCTGAATGTATGCGGTTCTAAAATTACATTATATGACAAAGTATTTGCTCAACTGCATTGACCTTTAGTGACATGCATTTGAACTTTGACACCCTATTCGTAATCCATAGGGTTTAATATGTTGTCTGGTCCACTCTTTGCAGCTATAACAGCTTTTACTTTTCTGGAAAGGCTGTCCACAAGGTTTAGGAGTGTGTTCATGGGAATTTTTGACCATTCTTTCAGAAGCGCATTTGTGAGATCACACACTGATGTTGGATGAGAAGGCCTGGATCTCAGTCTCTGCTCTAATTCATCCCAAAGGTGTTCTATTAGGTCGAGGTTTGGACACTTGGGTATATTCACACCAGACTCTGTAATCCATGTTTTTATAGATCTTGCTTTGTGCACTGGTGCACAGTCATACTGGAAGAGGAAAGTGCGAGCTCCAAACTGTTCCCACAATTTTGGGATCATGGAATTGTCCAAAATGTCTGACGCATTCCAAGGGGCTAAGCCCAGCTCCTGAAAAACATCCCATACCATAATTACCCCCTTTACATTTGGCACAATGCAGTTAGACAAGTACTGTTTTCCTGACTGTTGACCAAACTCAGACTCGTCCATCAGATTGCCAGATGAAAAAGCTAAATTCGTCCAGTGGCAGCAATGTATTCAATGCTTTGCATTGCACTTGATGCATGGCTTGGATGCAGCTGTTTGGCCATTTCTTTTTTTTAATACCCGTTACGATACTTTTTGTTTATTTTTAGAGCCTGGTTAGCCCTTTAGCTTACCATCATGCTGGTATTCTGCTTCTAAAAAATGTATACTTTACAACTACTTTTTAACATTGAAAACAAAGCAAAAGAAAGTCCTTAAATCTGTCTTTTGAATGGGAGACATGATTCTGTTTAATCAGTAAGCTATTCTTATTATTACAACTTGTTTCTTTTTTTTACCTTACCTACTTGACTTTTAATTCAGTGAACACTTTTGTGAGATTTTTGCCATTTATAGAATTTCCCCAAAAATCCAGAGCATCTTACAAGTCATCTTTGTACAGCTGAGTAGTTGAACGTTAAGGGTCTTGTTAGGGTGCTCAGAACATCTGTTTAAAAATATTTTTTTCATCTTCTATTTATGGCATTTTTGGTAATGTATTGATGTGGTAATGTAATGAAAGCCGACAATACAAATTAATCCATAATGCATCTTTTCATTTTTTTTAGTCCTGAAGATCTATTTTTGCTAAAATAATGTATTGTAAGTTCATAAAGGTGGTCATACTTCAATTCATTAACCTAAAAAGAACTGTATGATTATTTTACATGTTCATTATAATAAGGCATCTTTCGTTTGAGCTGTGTTTTAAATGTCTGCTCAGATTTCTTAGAGCCTTTTAAGGACATTGAAGGTGGACTTTGCTGAGACTTGGCTTCACGAACGACTATGATGATGTGATAAGAAAAGCAGCTACAGTTATTTCTTCTGCCCCGTCCTCCAATCACACACTGTGTGTGCATTCAAACAGTCCAGCAGCGCTACCTTTCAAACCCTTTGTGTGTATAAATAGAGCCCGAGAGGACGGCACTGGTATTTATGACTGTCTAGCACACAGTACTAGTGTTTTATTAGGCCATGTGTTCCCCAAAGAAAACTCTGACTTCTGTGATTAGGTAATATAGCATTATTTTTGTGATAATGTCTAATGTTTCTAAAAGATTCTCTGGTTTTGCAGGGTGATTTTTGTCTGTATAGGTGGTGTAGCTAGGTGAACTTGCTGGAAACCTTTCTCTATGTCAGTTGGAGCAGTTAGCATCATCATTTACAGAGAGCACTGGAAGATCTATTTCGACTGTATCCTAGGACTAATTTAGGATTAGGCCGAGGATTAACCTTCTGTCTGGGGTTGAAACTCTAAAGCTGGAGCTTTTCTAGCAATCCGACTATTTGCTTAGTTCATCGGTTTCCACTTTTCTGCAGATTGCAGCGTAAATGTATCAAAAACTTGGAGCCCAGTATGAAAAAAGTGAGCAGGCCCATAAGTGCCTCCAACAAAACTACCACCACCACCGGTAAACCATCAGGCAAACCAGAGTTAAGCGGCACTATGGGCACTGGAGGAAAAAGCACCACCAAAAACCAGAACTCAGCCCTTTTGTCTAAGGTAAGTGTCTGAAAATCTTTTTTTTCCAGCAATTTATACAACTTGCTAAAGAAAAAAAAATCTCAGGAATTTTTGCAATACATATCCTGATTAGGTGAAACAAATTTTTCTTCTATTAACCCACATGTACACAGTTTTTAACAATTAATTTTGCTAGCATGATCTGAATAAGCATTCTACTTCAATATTACTTTCTAGCACATTAAGTAACTTAGTAATTTGATATTTTTTCATAAAAGCCAAAAACAGCAAGAGCTTATAAATCACTAATGAAAACTTTCCAGAACACTATATAGCCTATCTGTATTAATACTGAATACGGAGTTCCAAACCCGTTTCACAAATCCTCACCATGCAAAAGGTCACTTTACTCTTTAAAGCTTTATAATACATAAAAGCGAAACTATAATACAGTTATTACAGTATATTATTATGGCATCTACTACATTCATATGCTATACATTAACTAGACAAAAAGCAACGACGACCTTGCAGCTATGAATGCAGGAGGTGGAGGAGCCTCAGTGGGTAGCAGCAGCACTACGACAAGGAGCAAGAGGAGTGCCGGCTCGACTCAAAGCAACACAGAGACAAAGACCAAGTCCAACTCAGGTACTAGTAGTCAGTGTGGGTTAAAAAGAAGGTAAATGCTGCCATGCAAATCCTGATGTGTCCCAAACAAGCAGAACTAGAACCACTGAAAAATGCATTGGTTCATTTCCAATTAATATATAACTGCAAGACAGACCAAATATATCTAATTAAAACAAAATCAGGATACAAGTTTATTAAGGACAGAATGCTTAAGTGTAATCTATGTCACCCATTAGTCAGAAAAGACATTTGAATTGTTGTCTGCAGCAGCTCTTTGGTTCTGCATACAACAGAAGACCTATGCTGAGTTTTTTGTGAGTTTTCAGCTGGTAAAAGTAAAATCATATATACATGCACAGGATGACCGCGCTTAATTTAGTACTTTGTGTAATTTTGTATTTAAAAAAAAAAGTGTCCTAAAATATACACCACATAAGCCGACCAATCGTGAAGGTTTCAATATGCCTTTAGGTTGGCTATCAAAAATGTGAGTTTGAATGCCAAGCAAAAGGCAACCCCTTTATTATCTAAGCAAGGATACGAAAAGCCATTAGAAAAACACTTCTATGAAAAATGATAATCTTTTTATAATCCTTTTTTTGTCTTATAGGTTCCTCTGGAAGGCGTGGGATGTCTTCTGCCCAAAAGGAACCTGGAGTGACCCGTGAAAAAACTAGCATTGCCAAAAAACAATCTGGACCCTCTAACTCTGTGGCTTCGAAGCGTTCTCGCTGTCGCACATCAACTGAGTCTGAAACCCAGGCAGGCAAATTGCGCTATGATATCAGCAACAAAGCAATGCTGGAATCAAGAGTAAAGGACTTGTTGGGCTTAGCCAAAAGCAAAGACCTTGAGATTTTGCATTTACGTTCTGAGTTGCGTGGGATGAGGGCACAACTAGGCTTGGAGCAACAGGACACCCCTGAGCAAGATGACCAGTGTGAGGCTGAGCTACCACAAGAGAAAGAAGCTGTATCTGGAATAAGTGCTGCTGATGTGGAGTCAACCCTATTGTTACTTCAGGATCAAAACCAGGGCATTCGTGGAGAACTCAACTTGCTAAAGAGTGAGAACCGAATGTTAAAGGACAGACTAAATGCCCTTGGTTTCTCACTGGAGCAGCGTCTGGACAGTCCTGAGAAAGGACTACGTTGTGCCTCTCTCAGTCCTGAGCCAACAACCAGCGGTGGAGGCAGCAGCAGTAGTGGTGGGGATGGAGGAACACGAACCTCCTCAACAGAAGGTTCTGCCAGGGGTTCGACTGAGGACCTGTTGTCAGAGGCAAGGAGAGTGGGGTCTCCAGATGTTCCAGACAGTGAGTGCAGTGAACCTTGCCAGGCTGGGATGTCTAGTGATGATGCCTTGGATGCCCCATCTGGTTGTGGTTCTTCATCTGAGTCAGAAGGTGGCTCACCGGGCCGAAGGCGCTCACGCCGGGGAAGCAGTGGCACCGCTAGTGAAGTCTCCGTAGCCTGTCTGACTGAGCGCATCCACCAAATGGAGGAGAGTCAACATAGCACAGCGGAGGAGTTACAGGCTACACTGCAGGAGCTTGCAGACCTTCAGCAGATTGCCCAAGAGTTGAGCGCAGAGAACGAACGCCTGGGAGAGGAGCGGGCTATCTTGGTGGACTCACTGCGCCAGCAAGGTGAGCGACTGGAACTGTACAGCCGACAGCTAGACTACTTGCGTGGCTTACTGGATGAGCACCGTGTAGCTTATGCCAAAGATGATGAGGATGCCAAGAGCAGTCGTTACATGGAGCTGGAAAGGCGCTACACTGAATTAAACGAGAACTCGCGCCTTGAGAGGGAGCAGCTTCTTGGTGTGCAGCAGCAGCTAAGCAGTGCACTAAAAATGGCAGAACAGGAGAATGCGGAGTCACAGGGCCTTATGGGAGCCCTGAAAGAGCGTGTTCACCTGGCTGAGAGGGCAGCAGAACTGGAGCGAAGAGAACGAGAGGCTACTGCTGTTGAGCTGGATAGCATTAGAATGCAGTACGAGGACGAGCACGCTGAACTAGTCCGCTGTCGACTCCAGCTGGAGCAGGAGAGGCAGAGAGTAGCTCAACTCCTCTCTATCCAGGGTGCTGGAGACAAGACTGACATACGCCATCTGCTGGACAGTGAGAGATTGGACAAAGAGCGAGCTGAAACCAAAGCAGCAGCACTGCAAGAGGAACTGGGACACACTCGTAATGAGGCTGCTCAGTTTCAGGATGCAATTCGAAAGGTAAATGTTTGAGTGTTTGGCTTGGTTAGCAAAACAGAGTAAGGGATTAGCAACAAACTCGCATTAGTGTGTTAGCATGCTAAATATCATTTAAAAAAGTTTATTTAAATGCATTTCCTGAGTTTTTAATATTTTTCTGCTAAGCATAGCTGATACAAATTGTTTGGTTTTGAGCTGACTATAGAGATTCGTAGCGTTTCTTCTTTACACTGCCAATTGAGAGCCACATAACCAGGGCATAAAGTGCGTGTGTGCAACCTAATCCGTGCTCAAACAGAATGTACTCGTGTGTGTGTGTGTGTGTGTGTGTGTGTGTGTGTGTGTGTGTGTGTGT
>JAOTQW010000016.1:8426975-8455366 GCA_026260075.1 Sisor rabdophorus
CACACACACACACACACACAGCAGGTCCAGTTGGTAGAACAGACTGGTGGTCCAGCAGGGGCTCCAGAGCTCAGACAAAGGGTTAAAGAGACAGCAGGAATCACCATGCCCACTCCCTATCTTCCTCTTTCCTGCTCTCTCTCTCTCGCTCTCTTTCTCTCACATTCTTTTTGTGTGCGTGTTAAATAGAGAAAAGGCCAAAAACATGCACATTAGGCTGATCTAAATTAGGTGAATCTAAATTGCCCATAGGAGTGAGTGTGAGTGTGTGTGGTTATTTGTCTACGTGTGGCTCTGCGATAGACTGGCGACCTGTCCAGGGTGTACCCCTGCCTTTCATCGTATGTGTGCTGGGATAGGCTTCAGAATCCATCTGGGGCCCTGAGTTATTTTAATTAATAAAGTAAAACATTAACCAAAAATAAGGCTTATACTAATACAACAACATTCTATGTGACAGCGACTTCAACTACCAGAGCAGTGTAGTTTAACACACACTGAGGGTTTTAGTTAAAAATTATTGTTAATGGAAATCAGTTAACACTGCTCATAAAAATGAAGGGAATATTAAATATTCTGTTATAATATATGAATATTATGTTATGTTATAAACATAAACATGGTGGGAAGGGGTGGCCTAGTGGTTAAGGTGTTGGACTAATACCAGAAAGACCAAGCCACCACTGTGGGTTCTTGAGCAAGGCCCTTAACCCCCAATTGCATAGTTGTAAGTCGCTCTGAATAAGAGCATCTGCCAAATGCTGTTAATGTAAGCACATCCTAGATCTGAATAAATGAATTATTCTAATTAAATACTTTGGTCTTTACATAGTTAAATGTGCTGACAACAAAATTACACAAACATTATTATGGTCTGGATTTAGAGTCACACTTGAAATTGCAGTAGAAAAACGCACTACAGGTTGATCCAACTTTGATGTAATGTCCTTAAAACAAGTCAAACATCTACTCCATGCTTTGAACACTATGCTGACAGACACCGCAATGCTTCCTGCCACAGCTTGCATTGATGTGCCATCCTGGATGAGCTGCACTACCTGAGTCACTTATGTGGGTTGTAGACTTGTGTAGCCCCATGCTACCACTAGAGTAAAAGCACCACCAGCATTCAAAACATAAGCCTAGCATGGGAACTAAGAAGTGGTCTGTGGTCACCACCCGCAGAACCATTCCTTTATTGGGGCTGTCTTGCTATTTGCCTATAACCTCCCCCTGTTGTCTATTCCATTTGCACAACAGCATGTGACATGTGCTTCCATATGTGGGTAGTTTAATTTTACAGAAGTGTGACTGACTTGGAGTTAAACAGTGTTGTTTAATTGTTTCCTTTACTTTTTTGAGCAGTGTATTTTAGGGGGTTATATAGTTGTTGGTTTATACAGCATGATTACATATTATTATTAACGTTTCTTATATAACCTTTAAGTACTTCAGTAGTTTAAGGGAAACCATCTAAACCATTATAATGTGCTTTGGTGGTATTTATTTTAGAATGTTCTATAAGGTTGAATGTTAATATATAATACAAGTAAATGACATTTATTTTACAAAATTATTACATTTTTTTCACAACAAGGGCTCTTACGGAGTTGTCAAGCTGGCTTACAATGAAGATGATAACACCTACTATGTGAGTCCTACACACGTCTCCTGAAGTCTCAAAATGTCTGTCTCTATATTTATATATGATAGATTGTTATTTTGTCCACAAATAATAAATAATTTAGGTAATTGACCTATCAGTTTTTGCATTAAACATATAGAAACTAATTGCTGTACTTGAACATTGACCAAAACATTATTTCATAATTTGAAGCCAAATTAATCCATCCATTCATTAATCCCTTGTCTATTGCAGCTACTTCCTATTAAGTGTTATAAGGGATCTAATGTAATCGATGTCAGCTGTCATAAGGCAAAAGACAGGGTTCACCCTGGACAGGTCACCAGTCCATCACAGGGCCACATCGAGACAAATAACCACACACACTTTGGGACTGTGTGAGTAAACCTACGCAAGCAAAGGAAACAATATATAAACTCCACACAGAAAGACCCCTACTGGGGATATGAACTGACTATACTACTTTTTTTACAATATTTTTTGCCTTTATTGATAGGACAGAGGGAGAAAATGAGGGGGATAGAGAGAGAGATATGGGAATTAAACCCGGGTCGCAACAACTTGCGTATGTGAGCGCTGTCGCCTTAACCCAATACAACACATACACCACAATGATAGGCTAGTTTTATAATGAAATGAAGGCTCTTTCTAACACAGTTCATACACACGTACAAATATAACAAATATATAATACACCACATTTATACAACTGTGCAAAAAGGGTATATAAAGCAGGTATGTGTAATAAGTAAATGCAATCGAAATAACTATTAAATTAAAAGGCAGAGATATATCAATCTTCTCTGTAGGGGGTCTTTGCTCTGATTCACTTTCTATGTCCGTGTCCCAACAGGCGATGAAGGTCTTGTCCAAGAAGCGTCTGATGCGACAGGCTGGTTTCCCACGTAAGCTTGTGCCATATAACAGATGGGCTGTCCTGTAGGGTAAATTCATAGGAGTGTATGTGTGTATTCACCTGTCATGTATGCATTTTGATTTCCAGATATACTTTCTTTTCTTGTACAGGGAGACCTCCTCCTCGAGGGGCCCGCACAGCTCCTGAGGGTCCACCACAGCCTAAGGGACCCCTTGAAAGGGTGTACCAGGAAATTGCTATCCTAAAGAAACTTGACCATCCCAATGTGGTCAAGCTGGTAGAGGTGTGTATGCAGAAGTGTGATTTCTGTAGACAGCCAGTAGAGGACATCATGTGGCACTGACCCTGCTGTGTATGTGTGTAGGTGCTGGATGACCCAAGTGAGGACCATCTGTACATGGGTAAGTGATGACATGAAATCTAGAGTGAGAATCGTATGCTGATGCTAAGAGATGTCACTGTAATGTGTAGTTAAAACTTTTTAGGCTGGTTTAATGACTGGAGTTACGAATTGCAGAATTAAAAAAAAGACATTGATGAACATAGATGAAAAGCAAGTGATATTGCATGTTTAAGTCATTCTAAATGAAAAGTATTCCATTTCCCCATTTCTATTAATTCTTATAAATCTGAAAACTTTGTCTAAATATGCCTCACACTATATTCAGAATGCAAATTAAGACACTAAGTATTTTCCATGTGCCTTATTTTACTAACCTAAATTATGTCCAAAAATGAACATAGTCGTTGGCTGTTGCTATGAATTGCAATGCTTGTTTTATTTAGCTATAAAATTATCCTGTGTCAGTCCAAAGATTAGTTTTTGACATCATTAGTTTTTGACAATCAAAGTTGGAGGTAATAGCCAACTACCATAAAACACAAAGAAAAAGAAGAACGTGACAGTCATTTAAAGGTTTTTTTATTGCTAAATGTAGCTTTTGTGGAGGCTGCTGCACTACTTAACCAACAAAAAAACTTGAAAACAATGCTACCACCACCATCACGCTATTGATAGATATTCTTAATAGCATCGCTAGTAGTATTGCTAAACATCGCTAGTAGTTAATTAATAAACACTATTTATTACACACACACACACACAATACATATAAATTTCCATAATTTGCTATAGAATTTATAAAGTGTAATGTAAGGTCCATTTAGGTTTGTTAAAGTTTAGTGTGGTAAGATGAATTTACTCGGTACAAAAGACAATAACATCGATACTGAGCTTGTATTTTTTTCTTTTTTACAGTATTTGAACTGGTCAAAAGAGGGTGAGTGGGATGCCAGTATGCTCCAATGCACTTATTCTAATGCACTTAATTACAAGCTTCCAAACATGTAGTTCAGTGATTAAGGTGTTGGGCTGCTAATTAGAAGATCAGGGTTTGATTTTTAGCACCACCAAGTTATCACTCCTCAGCCTGTAAGCCAGGCTCCTAACCCTCAGTTACCAAGGAAATTTTAGGTCCAGCCCCAACTGTAGGTCCATTATATATTATGTAATAGTAGCAACTGATCTCTGTAGACAGTTTGATTGACGGATCTTTCTATATACATGACAAAAGTCTTTAAATTCAATTGTGTCTAATTTTTTTTTTATCTCTGAAAAACTGTGTTATTGTATATTTACGTATGTGTATGTGTTATTGTATATTTACAGTCCGGTGATGGAGGTCCCTGCTGATAAGCCCCTGAATGAGGAAAAGGCTCGCTTCTACTTCCAGGATCTTCTCAGAGGAATCGAATACTGTAAGTTTAGGAACCATTTCAACATGTAACTAATTTGTAAAAAAAATAGAAATTTAATGTAAACTGAAATAATTCTTTTTTTTTTTCCCTGCAGTACACTATCAAAAGATTATTCACCGTGATATTAAGCCTTCTAATCTGTTAGTTGGCGAAGATGGACACATTAAAATAGCTGACTTTGGGGTTAGTAATCAGTTTGAGGGAGCCGATGCCCTGCTGACCAGTACTGTGGGAACGCCGGCATTCCTCGCTCCAGAGACGCTTTCTGAGACTCGCAAAAACTTTTCGGGCAAAGTAAGAAAGAAGACATTTCAACATTTCTACCTTTGTAGATTAGTAATGCTGCTAAAAAAAGAATTACACTTTAGTAGATTGCTAAAGGCAGATCTTTATAGAAGGGTTTCTGTTTGTTTTTCTACCTGTAAATATATTCAGTGTGAGATGATTCAGTATTGTGTCAATCATGAACATGTTTGTTTTCAGGCTCTGGATGTTTGGGCCATGGGAGTCACGTTGTACTGCTTTGTCTTTGGCGTGGTGAGATTTTTACAGTGACATCACACATCTATTTAACTCTGTGACTCATGTATGAACATACATGATGTATGATGTATGAGGTTTTGATATGTGTGTGAACATACATGATGTATGATGTATGAGGTTTTGATGTGTGTGTGTGTGGGGGTGTGTGTGTGGGGTTGTGTGGGTGTGTGTGTGTGTGTGTGTGTGTGTGTGATGCAGTGTCCTTTTATGGATGAACGTATTCTGAGTCTGCACCAGAAAATTAAAACTCAGCCTGTGGAGCTTCCTGAGCAGTAAGTGACTGTCATCTTTAAATATATATTTTTATGTAGCCCACAGACACTGTATAGTGAAAAGTTAATAACTCCTTCGAATTTGCACAAAAAAAGATCTGAAGATCAATAAGCTGCTATCTAGGCTGGATGCTCGAGAATGTTAAAAGGTAAATCTGGGTTTTTATCGGTGAAGAAATGAAAAAAAAACATGACTTCTTAGAATGGAACCCAAAGAAAGGATATACAGGGAAAACAAAGGAAGAGACATTCCCTAGTTTAAAAATCATATAGAAAATCAAATGTAAAACTTCATATAAATGATACAAACTATGATTATAAATGATTACAAACAAAATTAAAGAGCAAATTAATCCAATTCAATAGAATCTTTAGATCTTAGTGTTAAGAGTGTTAATTTTACTGTTGGTGTTAATATTTTGCTACACTATTATATTGTTGTTAATTTTTTAGCTTTAACTAGATTCAATTCAATTTAATATTGTCATTGCACAAATTAAGGTATAAGGGAAAGAAATAGCATCCAACTAGAAGTGCATTGATAACTTGTATGTACAGGTTAATATATAATACGTATGACAAGTAAATGAACAAGATGAGTAATAGGAACATAAACAGGACATGATTATTTGCAGTAAAATTTAACTCGTATACATTATGTATTTCTTATTAGTGTTAAACGTGAACTATAATTTCAGGACACCCCATGCAAAAGCCTTTACGATTCCTGCTATGTTTTATTCCTTAACCCATCATCTGTCCTTTATCTCTCGAAAAGTGTCGACATGTCTGATGATTTGAAGGACCTTCTTTTTAAGATGCTTGATAAAAATCCAGAAAACCGGATAACCGTGCCACAGATCAAGGTCAGTACCTGTGAATTAATGTGCAGTTTTACAACAACTTTTTATAATCATTTTCCTGTAACACCTTATTAGGTTTTATGTCTGTAAAACTGTCACATCCTGCCGAACAATATGATATAGCACAAATACACGCAAAGAGAAGTCATAAAGAGGATTCGACTGTGCACGTCTGTGTGTGCGTGTCTGTGTGTGCGTGTCTGTGTGTGCGTGTCTGTGTGTGTGTGCGCAGGTTCACCCTTGGGTGACACGGCATGGGGCGGAGCCTCTTCCTCCTGAGGATGACAACTGCTGTAGTTTGATTGAGGTGACAGAGGAGGAAGTAGAAAACTCAGTAAAACATATCCCCAGTCTGGCTACAGTGGTGCGTAAACACACAAACAAACACTAACTTACATTCTAAGTAAATATAGAAAAGGATCCGTTTGTGCATTATTGGTACAATTAAGAAGTTAATCCATGTTACTGGTATTGTTGGGCTTTTGAGAGATAAACAGCAATCCCCCAAATGCCATAAGCATTTACAGCATTCGGCAGACTTTCTCATCCAGAGAGATTTACATTTAACTCTTTTATAAAACTGAGAAATTAGAGGTTGAGGGCCTTGCTCAGGGGCCCAAAAGTGGCCACTATGTGATGCTGGAAAATAATCTCTCTAATTAGCAGACCAAAACCTTAACCGCCGCACTGCCACTTCATTAGGCAACAACAATGTCAGCTGTTTTCTACAGTTCTGTATTTTACATTACATACTGAATGATTGATGGTGTATGTCAGCGTATCAGTGTCGTGTAATAACACATCATAGATATTTCAGCAATCACTGTGGGGTTAAGGCGTTGAACTGCTAATTTAAAAAACGGGGTTCAATTCCCAGCACCACCAAGTTGCCACTGCTAAGCCCTTGAGTAAGGCCCTTAGCTACCAATTCATATTTTTTGTAAAAAAGAGATAAATGTAGGTCTCTCTGTATATGTCTAAACAAATAATAAAAAATTAAACAACTACTAATAATAAGTTAATAATATTTTAGTAGTAATTTAATCATTATAATTTTATATATAAACCTGTGTTTGTGATAATGTAAAAATGTTTGCAGATCTTGGTGCGCACCATGCTGCGTAAGCGATCGTTCGGGAATCCTTTTGACTGGAGCCGCCGCGAAGACCGTAGCCCCACGGCGCAAAGAAACAGCCTGAGGTACGACTTTCTGGTTCTCAACTAGAAAAATAAGTTGATCCTTTTCTACCCTGGGATTTTAGAAGGTTTCGCATTCTACATTCTGGATGCATCTAGGAGGGGTTGTGTTTAAGTATAGAGTGAAAATTGTGATTGTGGTGCTTCCCTCTGACCCGTCCTCTAGAAAAGGGAGAGCAGCGAATTTACAATACTGTTACATTTACAGTAACCAAAAGTAAAAGACTGATAGTTTGCTGTATTTTTTATTCCTGGACCTGATGTTGCCCAATGTCAGGCTTTTAATATAAATGCTGAAAATATTACTTAAATATAATTCTTGAAAATTATGCATTTAAATTATATACACATGATGTAAAACAAAACAATAAATTGTATTCAATACAGTACATTTTTTGACAATGTTTTTTTGGGGGATTTTCATAATAACTTAAAAAACTTTTATTTAATAAATGAGTTTCTTTAATATATTGAAACTGTGTACATTATTTTTTCACATTCCAAGCTTAAAGTATTAAACATATGATATGATAGCCCTCATGATCAGCCATTCACAAAAATTGTCATATGTCAGCAGGACTACTTACAGCTTTAAATTAGCAACATCATAGCTTAGCAACATTGGCATAAGCGACAAATCACCTTTAGCAAATATTTAGCTAAAATGATGTAGCCAGGTTTACTCAGTGTATAAATTGAACCGCAAGTTTACAAATAATGTAATGTACAAAAGCATGCAGTGATGTCATAAGACTAAGTTTGTAAATGGCCGACTTTATATTAGCCCCACTCCATGTTAAACCAGGCAGACATAGGAATGAGCACACACATGAACATAAAATAAGTGTGTAATTTATTCCCTTTATACTAAAGATTTATAACAGTATATTCTTTTCTGATCTTATCCACTGAGATCATGTGACATCCAGTGGACCCTATATAGTGTGTGTTTGCATTTTACAAATAAATTATATTGACAAAAGTATTGGAACACCTGACCAACGCACCAATATGTGGGGTAAACACTCTATTCCATATTCTCAATAGTCTCAATTTTGCTTTTAGATTAACCTGTTTTTCTATATTTTATTTAGGATTTTGTTGTTGTTGAGATTTTCCTATTCCTGGGCTTTGCGTTTAGGGTCATTCTCATGCTGAAACAGTGTTTGGGAGTCTCAGTTCCAGTGAAGCAAAAATGTAATAGGACAACACACGGAGACATTCCAGACAACTGTGTGCTGGTTACGTACTTTGAGTTGTAAACTACAGTAAAATGTCCAGTTTGCATTGACAGAACAGTTGCTATCTTTATATTTATCATAATCATAAAAATCTGTTTTGGAATCAGGAAACTATAGATAATGGTGAGGTTTTGAGTTAATATAATAATTATAATGTATTTTATTGATATCAACTGTCAGTTTGATACCAATCAACAGCAGCACTAACTTTTATGTCCTAAGTTGTTGGACTGCTGTTTAGGAGCTCTTGGCTTTAAATCCCAGCACTATTAACTGCCACCGCTGGGTCCATAAACAAAGCACTTACCCTCAGCCCTTAACTTAGTTAATTGAAATATGTAAGTCGCTCTAAAAAAAGGTGAATCCATGTACTCATATGCAACTTTATTAGCAGCGTCCCTGTAAAAAGGTGTTAACACAACATAAGTAACATCTTCTTTGCCTCTAGTGTCTCTGGTCGCTATGATAACGTTTAAACATGCCTTCTATTCGATTCTATCCAGTTTTACTTGTATAGCACTTTTAATAATGATCATTGTCTCAAAGACAATTCATATTACATATGCATATGCAGAGTGAAATAATGAAGTCTCCCTAAAAGAGTAATAGGAAAAACCTTGAGAGGAGCCAGACTCAACAGGGAACCCATTCTAATTTGGGTCAGTAAATTTGGTAAAAACTAGGAGTGAGTGTAATGACGACGGCTGAGTAGAATCTTTATTGGCAAATGAAACATAACGAGATTATAGACAGGAATGATTATAGCAGGAAGGCAAATAATACTTCGTGATGAGCTTCACAATATGCTTAGCTTAAATACACTATGCCTGCCCTCTGATGGTTGGAGGAAGGTAGTGTTACATTACCATACAGTTGCCTGGGTTGGTAGTTCAGGTGGGGGCGTCTGCAACGATTTGCTTGTAGTCGGTTGGTGTTGATTGCTTGCCGTAGGTGAATGTGAGCGACGCTGCATCCAGTCCTGCACAGAAGGAAGTGATGAGGCTTCCGTCAACCAAGGAAACATGGGGGGTTGGTAACCGAGAGTACATTGGAAGGAGGTCAGGCGGTTGCTGCTGTCAAAGCAGCAGTTTTGTGCGTATTCGGCTCAAGGAAGAAATTCAATACAGTTTGCTCACGCACAATACGATCGACAGTCGCAGCCTAATTCCTGGTTTAACTGTTCTGCTTGCCCGCTCATTGATGTCCAGGCGTTTGCAGAACTCTGACCACAATCTGGGGGTGAATTGCGGACCCCTGTTCGAGACTATGTCCTTCGGGATGCCAGAGGTTCTGAAAACAACGTTGAAAATGGCAATGGTTTCCATAGCTATGGGGAGGCCTTTGAGGGGGATAAGGCGACAACCAACCTATTATAGTTAGAATGGTCATGAATCCTTGAGAGTTGGGAGGGTCAGTGACGAAATCAATGGCTAAGTGTGACCAGGGGCGCTGTGGGACAGGTAGTGGTTCCAGAAGCCCATCCGGCAGATGGCAGGGGTCTTTGACTGGGCGCAAATGTAGCAGACATGACAAAACGTTCCACTTCCTGGAGGCAGTTGGGCCACCAGTATACTCTGCATAACAAGGACTTGGTTTGACTGATGCATGGATGACCAGAGGAGAGTGCGGAGTGGACCCAGGCCAGGACACGTTCATGGAGGAATTAAATTGAATTTGGAAGTGATGTTATTAAGAGTTCGGTAATCTATGCAGGGCCTAAGGGACCCATCCTCCTTCTCTACACACTAGAACCCCGATGCTACTGGAGAGGTAGAGGGTCGGATGAAGCCTGTTTTCAGAGCGTCCTCGATGTACAGTTGCATGGCACGGTTTTCAGGTTGGGATAGTGGATAGATCTGATCCTTGGGGAGTGCTGCTCCAGGGAGTAAATCAATGGCGCAGTCCACTAGACGTGTGGCGGGAGGACGAATGCTTTAGCATTACTGAACACCTCAATTAGGTTGTGATATTCGAAAGGCACAAGCGAGCTGTCGGGAGACAGGGAGGTCATGAGGCAGAAGGTAGTTGGGAGCCGACAGTGGTCCTGGCAGTACTCTGACCATTTCGAGATGTGCCCCTCCTTCCATGATATGCAGGGATCGTAGCCAAGGGAAGCTGTAGCCAAGGCAACCCTAAAAAGATTGGATAGTTGGGGGAGGATGTAACATACAATGACAGAGACTCAGTGTAATGCTCTTCTACTTGGAGCTGTACCGGCTTAGTCTGACGCTTAATAATACCAGATCCGTGACTGTCGACTGCTGTGATATGTAGGGGGGGTGAACAGAGTATGGTGGGCATTTTGAGTTTACGTGCCAGCAGTCGGTCAATGAGGTTGACGGCCCAGAATCAACCAACGCAGAGGAGACATGGACATAAATATTTTGACCAGAACGGACAAAGACATGATGGGGGAATACGAGCAAAGGCATTAACTTACTCGGGCTGATCGAGAAGGTGGCTTCTTGGGGCAGTTGGCACGGACGTGTGTTGATTCTTCACAGTAGAAGCATAAACATGCCTCAAAACGGATTCTCATTCATTTATTAAGTCATTTATTCATCCTCTGTACCCGTTTACAATACAAACTCTGTGTCACAGGAGCCTATCGCAGCGCAAATAGCGCAAGAGGCAGGGGTACACCCTGGACAGGTCGCCAGTTCATTGCAGGCCCACAATCAGACAAACACCCACACAAACTCACATTTTGAACTTTTTGTTGTGAGGCAAACATTATAAATATTATGGTGTGTTGCTGGGATCTCTTTACACTGATATGACAGATGATGTCTTTTTTATAAATTTTTTTAATACACTGATTGTTTGTTTCCTAGGAAACAAGAGAGTGGAGATGGCACACGCAGCGTGGACTTGCCCTTTGTGGGCGAGGATGAAGTGCTTTCCTGATCCTCACGCCTGAATGAAAGAGCTTAGTGTCTTGTACCCTCTGGGAAAGTGCATGATGGGGGATTTAAAATGGTCCCCAACTGCCGTTGTGCAGCTGTGACAGGAGGATGGTGTGTGGGGTATTTTTTTCTATAACATGCATGACTATCTACAGTTTTACAGTGTGTGTGTGTGTGTGTGTCTGTCGTCTCAGGACGCACTCTTCCTTACATTTGTGTGTGTGTGTGTGTGAGAGTGTTTTTTTCTGCCTGTCTAGTGCAGAGGCTGTGCTTGCACTTTTACTATATGAGGATGGCTGTCGCTATTTCTTGAAGCACCATTGACGCCAGTTTGAACGTGATTGGATGCTTATAAATGCAGAAAGCGCAAAAAAACTTGATAATAGCTTCCAGTTAGCTTAAAGCTACAAGCAGAGGTTCTGGCTTTGTTAGGGTGCATCTCCTGTGAGAATAAAAGACGGGCTTTCCGTTCAGGAAATATTTAGATCATTGTAACCCCTTTCATTGAATCAGCATGTTAATGTTACTGGTATCTAAAGTATTGTTTGTACTTGTCAGGTTAGGAACACTTTCAGGTATTTAAACAGCATTTTGGGGCATTAAATATAGAAAATGTCCTTCAAAACTCAAAAAAACAGGCATGTGTCCAGATCTGTATCTGCACCTAATATTAAACGTGTATGAAATAGATTAATTGAAGAATTTAAAAAAAAGATTTTGGGCTGCAATTAAACAGTTAAGCAATAAAGGTCAGTGCCGCATCAGATTAAAATAGAGAGTAAAATAGATAAAGTAAGGTTTTGAATAAATTTATTAATTTATTGCTGAACAATTTTTGAAGCCGCAAACAGGATTATGGGTGTCTGTTATGTAAATGATCTTCTATAGATCTTATAAACTCTAGTTTATTTTTTAATGTAAAATGCTGGTTTTAAAATGATTGGCGCCCCAGGGCTGAACTAAAACACAGTTCATCAAGGTTATAGACATTAATTCAAACCCTTTCACATTCTCAGGTTTGTGCACAGGGATTTTTAATGAAACCATTAGTTTTACTTTCATAGTACAGAGGTTTGTGATTTCAGACACAGCCCAGGTTAGTGCCGAATCCAAGAGCCAGTTGTTTAAATAAAAATGAAAATACCAGGGTGCAAAGTTAGGGTGCCATCCCATTCATTAGCTTGTTTTGCTAAAATATGGCGGTGTGGCTTAAGTCTTGATTTTTCTAACTAGCAAATCTAGTTAAAAAATTAAGTAAAACGTTCTGCCCTGATCAAATCACAGTTAACAATATTTTTTGTGTGTTTGTTATTATACTTTTTTGTGTTTACTCATCATAACATGAACACACACACACAGACTTTAAAAAAAAAAAAACACCCAACAACCTTGACCTTATTACACAGGTGTGTGGATTCAAGGGAAACTTCTGCGTGTTTAAGGAATTTTTAGCAAGTTTACAAAATATCCACAACAATTATTTATCTGAAATGTAATTCAACCATAGATGTGTATAAAGCCAATCCAGGCTAATCCCTTTATGGTCGAACTCGTAGTTACTCGTATTTTGTTCCATGGTGTTGATATGACAAAGACAGTCACAAGCGTTTATCATTATAGCTACATTAGACTTGTTAATCCCTTAGAAAAGACCAAAACATTAAACATGCTATTTATTTTTATGGTAATTTTTTTTCTGTCATACATTTAACTTGGTTTTTTTAATTTTTTGACCTAGCAAATGAATTTCTTCATTGTTTGGCAACCTTTTAATGAAGAACTGACCTTTTATCAAAATATGACAAACTTGGAAACAGGACATGGTCATGTTGAACATGTATTAGTTATGGACATTTCAAAATTAAACTCTACATTTCTTTTTAGATAAACCTGTACAATCTATGCATGACTTGCTTGAGCTTGATTGAATGAACTTTTTTGGACATCATTGTATGCCTTACATTTCATCATTGTAACTTTTTGATACTACGGTATATACAGTACATTAGTTAACATAGGCTCCTTTATGCTTGGGCTACTGTAGTGTAAAACAGGTGTGTGTGTGTGTGATTTTTTTTTTCTTTTTTTTTTTTCTTTACTCTTCTTAAGCTGAATATTATTGTGCTTGTAGCCGCTGCTTTTCTATTACTGTACTTTCTTTACGCCACACACAAACACACACATCCACACGCATCTACAGATACTGTACACGCACACCTTGATGTCAAAGAGTTACGTGCTTCCACACGGAGAAGGAGGTGTTGTGTTTCAGCACGAGTAATGTGGCTTTTCAGCGGTTTGCTTCTTGCATGTTGAAATAGAGGTCGGTGCAGATTGGTGTGCGGTTTTAAACACTTTTACTATGCACATGATGCTGTATTTGTTTGTGTTGATATATTAAAAGTGATCGCTCTGTTAGATTATATATTACATACATATACATATATTTAAAATTAGTTATATCCCCCCCACCATTTTCCGGATGATAAGACGCCTTATATTTTTAACCTGGGTGCTTTTCCACCACGCAAGGCAGCTGGGATCGGTAAATAATCTCTAATTTTGTTGCAGAAAAAGGGAGAATCTTACAGTGCTAGTCCCTGATTTGACAAAATGGTGCCAATATAATGTTTATAAGCAGAGTAATAATATACGTTTAAAAGGGGTGTCCAATCTCGGACAATTAAATGTTCTCTTGTAATCAGATTTGGTTATATACTGTAAAAAAGATCTCAGATAAGCACACACAGAATTAAATATACCTTGCTGGCAAAGTTCTTAGCAGAAAAAATAGGATTGGAAATGTAAGCCTCTTATGATCCGGGAACATATTACAAATTAGGCTTTTTAAAGTTGATGTGACTGTAGCGCGAAGGCTTTGGAGATGTTTTTACAGATATTTATCTTAGGCCATATACAGAGTTGGTGGGTTCATCCCAAAGTTCATGATAATATTGAAGTTTATGTAGTAACCTCAGTTGGTTGTCTGGGCTTCCAGTTGAGAGCCTAGTTATCACCTGCATCTATTTTTTGGCTGAGGTTTTCCCAATAGTGTCTAAACAATTGCCTTTAAACACAAGCACTTGCCTTTAAACCATAGCAAAAAAAAATTCAGGGACAGGATATTTTTGCTGTCAAATGTGATATGATGGGACATAACAGAAATGACATTTTAAATTCAGTTTATTTTAAAATTACAAATAAAACTGGCTAATAAGATCAGAAAGTGTATACATTGGAAAATGGAAACTTTTGACATTATTATTTAAAAGTAGTTAAGTGTAATCAATTGATATTGATTCCATAAGTTTTTTTTATATGAGCAGTGCATTGCTAAGTAAAAGAAAACAAATCAAAAAGAAAAAAAAAAAGAGCTGCCTCAGATTTATGTATGTAATATTTGCTGCAAAGCTCTTTTTGGCTGCATTTACACTGCAGGTCTTAATGCTCAATTCCGATTTTTTGACTATTTCCGAATTATTTTTTTTATGACCTGCGCACATCTAAAACTGCGCTGTTCTAATCAGAGAAGAAAGTAAAAACAGTGAGACAATCAACAGACACAATGAACAAAAATTAATATGTTTATTCAGTATTTAACTGAACATTGAGCTCTTTAGGTGTCTTTATTACAGCCAGGAAAAAAATAGCATTACATTACATTAAATAGCATTGCCAAGTTATAAATATTTTTTTATTATGTGCTGATCTTTTTGTTCACAGACAAAACTGATTTTCATTCATTCTTTCATCTTCTTTACCTGCTCCCTAACTCGGGATCAAAGCGGTCTGCTGGAGCTGTTCCCAGCGCACATAGGGCAAAACAGATTTTAAGTAAAATAATTAAATAAATCTTAAAATACACAATTGTGTAAAGTTTAATAAAAGAATGTTGCTGTTCACTTGATTTGTCATCACACACCTTCATTGTTTAATCAATTGGCTCGTATTGACTGGTAAAAATCTGATCTGTCTGCTTACATGTCTTAATGCCAATTCATATCCTATTTCTTATCACATCCAAAATCCATGTGCTTTTCATTACATGATCGCCCATCATATCCCATCTAAACCACATTTGAGGGAAACAAATCAGAATTGGGTCAGTTGACACATGCGGTGGAAATGCAGCCCTTGTCCTCAGTCGATTTGAGTGTATTTACAACAGCTTAGATGTGGTAGTTCAAACAGACATTGAAGTATCAGACAGTGTCATTGATGGTATCATACCGCCTCATGATAAGCCTTAAGACAACCATTAGAATATAATATAATACGTTTGGTATTAAATACTTACATGCTACGTGCACTAAACATTAAATATGGCCCCTTAATTGAAAAGAAAACTAAAAAGAATGTAGGACAAAACAGTTTGCTAAATTTGATATAACCAAGTATTATCAACTTGTCAAACTATTCACCACATTTCCACAGCTATTTTAAGGCACTTATTTGGGTGTGTTTGCTTAAGTTTTATTTAACCATTGAAGGACTCTAGTTTGAAAGACTAGTCTAGATCAAGCTGAAACCAGCTAGTTACGCAGGTTACAATTAACAATTTCTGTCCGAAAATTATATATAACATTCTCATCTCAGTGATGTGTGCCCAGGTTTAACTGAAGGGCTAGAGGACATATCACACTTAAATCACTTGGTTAAAAAGTGTTTACATGGATTTCACTGCATGCCATCATCATCAGCACACACTGTTTCTGAGCATGTTGGAATGTTTTACACGGGTCACAGTGATCTCATCACTTATCACTCTAGACATAATGTATCCTGTTCAATATTTGAATAAAATAAATAAATATTTGATTGAATTGCCTTTACACTGTTTTTGAGTATTTTTCCTCTGTTTAAATATGCTCTTTTTCACTATGCAAACATCAATTACATTTTTTGTAGTCTAAAAACTCAAACAATAGGGTTCAAATGTCATTTTTAGACCTGCATAGAAATCTACCATCAACTGATTTATAATTTGCTTAAAGTTTCTGATTATACAATGTTAACTGGCAATTTTATTGCACATTATTTATAATCAGAGGCCTTATTACCCAGATGAGGATGGTTTTTAGACTGCTTCCTTCCAAGGTTCCTTTTTAAGTCTTCAGGGATTTTTTTCCTTTTCCACTATTATATTTCAAAAAATGTTATTTCATACTCATAAATTTGATATCATTTGTCTGTTAAACTACTTTAAAACAACACAAACAATGCTTAAAGTGCTATACAAATACATCCATTCATTTAATTTAATTCTATATCTGCTTATTGCCCATTTCTGGGTAAAGGGGGTGTGCTGGAGCCTATCCCAACTCTCTGCAGGGGAAGGCAGGAGGGTTACACCCTGGACAGAAATCAGTCTATCACAGCCACACACGCACCCTATAGGCAATTTAGAGTCACCAATCAACCCTTCAGGTGGCGTGGTGGTGTAGTAATTAGCACGGTCGCCTCACAACAAGAAGGTCCTGGGTTCAAATCCCGGGCTCGGGGTCTTTCTGTGTGGCGTTTGCATGTTCTCCCCCAGTCCAAAACACATGTGCATTAGGTTGATTGGTGACTCTAAATTGGCTCCAGCAGACCCCCTTGACACAGAGTTCTGGAATAAGAGGGTGTAGAAGATTTAAGCCTTCATACATGTTTTTGGACCATGGGATAAAACTGGAAAACCAGGAGTAAACCTATGCAAGCAAAAGGAGAACATGCTAACTCCACACAGAAAGGCTCACTGACTCAGGCCTTCTTGCTGTAAGGCAACAAGTAGTCAATAATCAATTATAATTTATATAATGCAAACCATTACATTTATTTTATTTTGTTTTTTTTAGTATCTGTTTGTTTTTACTTTACTATATGGGTGCCACTTTTACAGTAAAAGAAATGAATTACATTCTTGCACATAGTTTTATTATACACTTTAAAATGGCTGACAAATGTGATGTAAAAGGCTGAAAGTGTATAAACAGACAGTGTATAAATCAGAAGGTGGCAAATTTTGACATTATTATTTAGAAGTAATTTATTTTAGTGCAATTATACAATATTGATTGCTTAATTATTATCAAGCAGCTCAGAAGAATACTTCTTAATATTTTACATGTATATATTAAAACATTTTTTTTATTTAAAATATGCAGATAAATGATTATGTAGTGCATTAACCTGATTAAAATTTCCATTTGAGACACAGCAGACTTTTTTTTAGGACTTCATGGAGTTAAGCAATTGAAAAGACCCGAATCACTTATACCCAAACGGTTCATTATTGGGTTTTATAAAGCAAACTTTCACGCTGTTGGTATATATCTCGCATAAAATTGTACAGATAAACTTGCATCGTGTTTGTTATACAATTCATTTTTAACAAATCTGAATCATAGGTTTGCGTGCTTTAATGTACAAAACATTCCTGCGCCATATTCAATATGACTCATCTGGTGCGTCTGAAACCAGTGTTTACATATACGAGTCGGTTTACGCAAAGGAGTCGGTACTTTTGTAAACGACGCATCTCTGGTTTCCATTAGCAACCAGAGATTCTATAACATTGAACGTCATACAATCTTAGCGAGCTGCTTTCGAGTAATATTACTTGTATAACATATAATATGATTTATTTGAAAGTTTTAAAAGATTGAATTTGGAAAACGTGGCATTTTAGAGACAATACTAAACGCTTGCATTAGTGTTGTTGGCTACCTAGCATTGTGTATCGTGTAGCGGAAAGCTAACAAATGTTGTGTTCTAGTGTAAGGTTTTAGGTTTTTGTCTGAGTTTGTAAAAATGTTCACGGATGAATCTTTGGATATTGTCGGTTTTCAGTCATCGTGGAGAAAATCACATCGACAGACTCGAGACTCGGTATGTATATTAAAGATAATAAAGAAGCGCAGTGGTTAGCACGGCCACCACAAGAAGGTCCCCCAGGCAAGGGGGCTTTCTGTGCGTAGTTTGCTTGTTCTCCCCGCGCTTACTTGGGGTTTACTCCGGGTTTCCCTCCACAGTCTAAATGTACATTAATGTGATTGGTGATTCTAAATTGCCCACAAGAGTGAGTGTGTGCGTGTGGTTGCGTCTACGTGTGAGCCTGAGTGGACTGGAAACTTGTCCGGGGTGTACCCTGTCTCTCGCCCTACGTAAGCTGGGATAGGCTCCAGCAGACGCCCGTAACCCCGAGTGAAGTCATAATCGGAAATAGAAGATAAGTTCATGAATAAAAGAAGCACAACGACTCACAAACAACACTGTCTACCAAGCATATATATAAATAATTTGCACTATAAAATAATCACATAACGACATTATACAGCCTCAATTTAAAGTCTACAGTTATTATCTAAAGCTCTGGTATAAGAAAGACACACAATAGAACAATGACATCACATATAAATAGGGACATAAATAAATGAATCCCAGATTAATGTCAGTTCATCCATTCATCTTCTATACCCGCTTATTCCCGAACTCTGAGTCACAGGCGTCTGCTGAAGCGGCCCCCGGCGCACACTGGGAGAAAGGCAGGGGGTACACCACATACACACAACCACACACACACAATTTAGAGTCACTAATAAACCAATAAAATAATGCACATGTTTTTGGACTGTGGGGCGACCGTGCTAACCACTGTAAAAGGGAGTAAAATAACAATTGACCCCGAGTGAGAAAATATGTGGGTATAGAAGATGCATGAATCTGTCAACAGCATTCATGTCCTCATCCAGAGCAACTTACATTTATCTTATCTATACAACTGAGCAATTGGGAAAGCGGCTTAAATGCCTTGCTCAGGGGCCCAGCAGTGGTAACTTGGTGGTGCTGGTAATTAACCCCGATTGACCAATTAGCAGGCCGGAAACCACCATAAAATGGACAACTCTCCAAAAAAAGCAAGTGATTTTCACTGAAGCAAACCAATTTAAGTCACAATGCAGCAATACTGGAAACACAAAATTCAGGAAATACCAAAAGCCATCATAACATTAAATATATTATCTTGGGGAAAAAGAAGGTCTCAAAGAAAAAATGGTTGGGGTCTAGTATTATAGAATGTATTAACCTTCTCTTTGTAAACTCCTGCTTCTGCTCTCAGAAATCCTGTCAGACTCTTCCAGTTCACACAGCCGAGGCTGAGACGCAGGTCAGGAGTGTATTAAGCAACAGCACACAGACAGATCCTCCAGAAAACCTCACTGATCAGCTTTCACTCTGTTTGGATCTGTCAGCTGAACTGCCCAGCTTGAGAGATTTCCTCCAGCGCGTTGAGGATCAGATCATCCAGGAGCTGGTGAAGAACTCAAAGAGTCATGCTTTTGATGGATATGAAGTGAACTGGACTGATCAGAATGAAACGGTGAGGATAAGGCATGCAGGAGAAGCTCATTGAGCAGGAGAAGCTCGCTTGTGATGATCACCGTGTGTCTTGTGCAGGTGTCCTGTTTGTTTAGACTCAGCTACAGTGAGGCTCAGGACAGGCTGCTACAGGGGACCAGCGTGTCCTGGAACTGCACCGGTTCTGTTATAGCATGTGCTTTTGGACGGTATGTCATTTATTGCTTTTATAAAAATAGCCAGTGAAGCCCAGTAATAATTAGGATAAAGAGTCACAAATACATTACAGCACAGTGAGATTCTTCAATTTGTAAATCCTATTCGAGGTAGTTGGGAAGCCAGAGCATGGGTCAGTAATGGTACAGTTGCCCTGCAGTTGGAAGGGTGAAGGGTTTTATATTTAAGAAAAAAAATCTTAAATATAAAATTACTAAAATGAAAGCACTTTTAAAAACCTATATTTGTCTCAATCCACTCTTAATGCCCCTCAATACTAGGCTTTAGATAATAAGCTAACACTAGCTACACATCTCACAGATGGTTCTAGACTGTATGGATTACTGCATATTTTTCAGTGTCGACGATGGGGACTGGAGCACTGAGAGATCATACGTGTGCACATGGAATCTGGACCGTAGAAACGTCAACCCAAAACAGCCCGACGTGATCATAGAGACAGCAACGGCCGTCATGAGCGTAAGCTTTCATCCACTGCAACCCTCACTGATTGCAGGTAAAAACTAATTTCCTTCTGCACAGGTGTTATTACACACTGCTCCAAAAATAAAGGGAACACTAAAATTACACATTCCAGATATAATAAACAAATAAACGTTTAAATCTGGATAAATAAAATATTATTTTTAAATACTTTGTTCTGAATGCACTGACAACAAAATCACCAAAAATTCAAATTTATTAACCCCTCAAGGTTGGAGTGACACTTAAAATTGAGGTGAAAAAAAACACTACAGGCTGATCCAACTTTGATGTAATGTCCCTAAAACTAGTCAAAATGAGGCTCAGTGGTGTGTGTGTCCTCCACATGCACATATGACCCCCCTACAACGCCTGTGCATGCTCCTGATGAGGTGGCGGATGGTCTCTTGAGGGATCTCTAAAGCATCTGGCAACCTGTAAACAGTCTGTGGTGCAACTCCGCATTGGTGAATAGAGTGAAACATGATGTCCCTGTGCGGACGCTCTGTCAGTACAAAGCATTAACAGAACTACAGCGGGGTGCAGAGATTTTTCATACATAGCCCCAAAGAATTAGACACAGTTTCATTATTTTAAGTCCAGACTAAAAACATTTCTATTTAACCAGGAATTTTACTGTTAGAGTTAGATAAAGGAGCAGGTTCGGTCGCTTCACATAACAGGGATCCAAGTCTGTGCATCCCCCTGTCTATCCTTTTAGTTATCCTGTTATAGTAAGTCTTGCGGGAGTCCCTGCCTGCACCCTACACTTAATAAATTTCACTACAAAATGTGACAATACTCACTGTTCTGTCTTGTTTTCCCCCTCTCTCTCTCTCTCTCTCTCACTTTCTTTTGAGATACACATGCCACCCACAAGATGCCTGTGTTATTACCTCCATTCCCTGTTGGATCTTCCAGGCCACATATCTGCATTGCATCACTATGACAAGCTGTTAAAAGTGCTGAATAAAAAAAACTGAATTGAATGTTCCAGATGTGCTCAATTAAATTCTGGTCTGGGAATCAGGCAAGTTCACAGCATCATTGCCTTTGTCTTGCAGGGACTGCTGACACACTCCAGCCAGATGAGGTCTAGCATTGTCTTGCATTAGGTGGAACCTAAGGGCAACCCCACAGGTATATGTTATTACAAGGGGTCTGAGGATGTAATCTTGGCCTAATTGCAGTCAGACTTCCTCTGGCAAGCACACAGAGGACTGTGCGGCCCTCCAAAGAAATGCCACCTCACACCTTTTCAGCAGAACGTTCTCCACAGCGTCTCCAGACTCATTTCTGTCACATGTGCTCTATGTGAACCTGCCAGTGGTGAATTTGCTAATCTTGTTTTTTTTTGGTAAATGCCAAACGTTCTACAGTGTTTTGCTGTAAGCACAAACCCCCACCTGTGGACGTCGGGCTCTCATACCACCCCATATAGTCTGTTTCTGACTGTTTGAGCAGATAAATGCACATTTATAGCCTGTCGGAGGTCATTTTGCAGGGCTCTGACAGTGTTCCTTCTGTTCCTACTTGCACAAAGGCAGAGGTAGCAGTTCTGCTGCTGGGTTGTTGCCTACAGCTTTATGGCCCCCTCCATGTCTTCTATGTACTGTTCTGCCTCCTGGCAGCACCTCTATGCTCTGGACACAACGCTGACAGACACAGCAAACCTTCTTGCCACAGCTTGTAATGATGTGCCATCCTGGATGAGCTGCACTACCTGAGCCACTTGTGTGGGTTGTAGACGCTGTCTCATGCTACCACTAGAGTAAAAGCACCGCCAGCATTCAAAAGTGAATAAAACATCAGTCAGAAAGCATAGGAACTAAAAAGTGGCCTGTGGTCACCACCTGCAGGACCATTCCTTTGTTGGGGGTATCTTGCTAATTGCATATAACTTTCCCCTGTTGTCTATTCCATTTGCACAACAGCATGTGACATTGATTGTCTATCAGTGTTGCTTCCATAAGTGAGCAGTTCGATTTTTACTCATTAGCCCAACAGTGGTTCCTAGCACCAATGGTAACCTATTAGTGCTAGGAATCAAACCCACAATCTTTAGATTAGGCAGTCTTACACCTTAACCACTGCACTACCACTTACTCACTTTGGCTTTTAGCACATTTTACAATGGTTATTGTCTCAAAGCTGCTTTACATATGCAAAGATAATTATGAAACTGGAGAGTGAAAGAGTAGAAGTTATTTTGTACCTGAAGAGCAAGCCGGAGGCATGGAAAACTCCCTAAAGAGTAATATGAAGAAACATCCCCATGGGTAATGGATAGAAACAGGAATTGTACAGTGTAAGTGTGTGTATGGTAGCTGTAGCATCTTCATTGGGATGTGGAGAAGTGCCAGCACATCATGGCGCTGCAATGCTTTCCAACCGGATATAAGGCATCAGGAAGGGCCAGAAGATAAAACGTGGATCATAGCACAGGCTTCTGAGGGGTGGCATCTTATCAGCAGTCTACCACTTAAACCACTAAGCTACCATTTGATCTCTCTGCAGGTGGGCTATACAATGGAGAAGTGATGGTATGGGATACAAGCCGCACTCAGGATCCTGTTTTGGCTCAAACAGGAATGTGTTCAGATGCACACAAAGAGCCTGTTTACGAGGTGTGTATTCTGTCTATCAGTCTGTGTTCTTAAAGCCCATGTTGAGTCAGGCACCAATTAACATACTGTCTGTTTCAAATACCATAAGATAATAATTAACACAGACATTTATATTCCAGGTGTAAAAATGAGACTGACTTAAAGCTGCAGTCTATATGTTTGTAAGTCTGTAAGTTAGTAGTGTTAGCAAGCTCACTCTAACACAAAAACCTACCAGTACATCTTAAATGATAAAAACATTTTACCAGTTTAAGAATGTCCTATAAAACAATCAATTTAATTAATATCTGTGAATGCAGGCAGGAGCCTCCCAACATGCTGAACATGACATTCAAAGAAAGAAACCAACAACACATTTTTAGGTAGCCACTACTATTCTAAATGTAGTGATAAACCTGTCCATAGTGTATACCTGCCTTTTGCCCCATGTGCGCTGGGATAGGCTCCAGAAGACCTCTGTGACCACGAGTTAGGAAATAAGGGGTAGAGAAGATAAATTAATGAATGACTTTGTTACTTTTGTTATTTATTTAATATGAATATCCCAATGGTTTACATTTAGGTATTGTACCAAAGATAAAATTATGGTATAAAGCCATCCCTATACCTATTAATGTGTGTGTGTGTGTGTGTGTGTAGGTAAAGTGGGTCCCAGGGCATCGCCGTGGAGAGATGTTGGTTGTCAGCGCATGTTCAGGTGGTCGAGTCCTGCGCTGGAGTGTAGACAGAGCAGAAGGTAAACTGAAGTTAACTGCTGGATTTGCTCTCATCAGAGAGCAGCTTCCTCTAAGCCGATCGGCCACCAGGGTAAGTGTTCCAAAAGAATGATTACAACCAGGTTGTTATACTTTTCAGACGTTTTTTTCTGTCTGTTTGTGGTCCAGATGTGATAGGGTAAAATAAAACAACAATATATTGCTATGCATATGTTCAGAATTATAGCAATATGCAGTGCCACCAGTTAATACTGACTCCTGTCTCCTGTTCTGCTGCTGTAGGTGAGGGGTGACACAGCGATGGGCGTGACCTCTCTTGCTCTCTCCCCCTGGGATACAGACCTGTTCCTGGTAGGAACTGAGGGTGGTCTGGTGCTAAAGTGTTCTTTCAGCAGTCAGACAGTGGCAGCAGTGCCCCCTGATGGTGAAAGCGTGACACTGCATGCTCCTGCACAGTTCTCATTTTCACCCCGAGCTGGTCCTATTCAGTCACTTGACTTCTCTCCTTTCCATAGGTGACATTGGGTGACTAACAACATTACAAACAAAGGTTTGCTAGAGAAATACACTCACTGTGTTCTTCTGCTCTTTTCAGGAACCTGTTTGTGAGTGTCGGGACAGACGGCTTGGCCCATGTCCATAGCGTCCTGCAGCCTGCTCCTTTGCTGTCACTGCGCGTTTCTGACTCCTATGTGTTTGGCGTGCAGTGGTCACCCGTGCGGCCTCTGGTGTTCGTTGCAGTCACTGGGCAAGGTAAGATAAATGGGAACCAGGAGAATGTGTTAATCGGATAAATGGCACCGTAAGCTGAAACAATATTTAATGTCCCTTATGCCCCAGACCGCATCCCATGAACACACTAATGGAAAGTCACTAATTACAAATACTTTCGGTACAGTACTTGAGTAAATTGTATAATTTTTTGAGTGTCAAAAAAAATTGTTATTAAATTACAGACATGTAGCAGCGGTTTCCTCAAAAGTCTTCATAATTTTTACATTCACATTTTCAGCATTTGGTCTCCATCCAAAGATAATCACATTTATCCCAGGGGGTAAATGATGAAAAAAAATAGGGTAAATGATATAAATGAGTTACAGGGAGTAAGTTATAAAAAATTGGTTTAAGTCATGGAAAAAAAGCAGGTAAGTAATAAAAAAAAATAGGGTAAATGATAAAGGGAGTAAATGATAATTTGGTGGGTTGCGTGGTGACGTAGTCGCCTCACAACACGAAGGGCCTGGGTTCTCCCCATGCTTGTGTGTGTTTACTCTGGGTTCTCTGGTTTCCTCCCACAGTCCCAAAATATGTACATTATGTTAATAGGTGTTTCTAAATTACCCTATAAGAGTGATTTAATTTTGATTGTTCATCTATGTGTGGCCTTGCGATGGACTGGTGACCTCTCCAGGGTATACCCCTGCCTTTTGCCTTATGTGTGCTGGGATAGGCTCCAGCAGACCCCCGTGTCCCATTCGATAAGAAATAATTTGCTGTCTGCAAAATGTGGTGAAATATTTGGTGTGTCTAGCAGACTACATAATTATTTTAAAGAATAAAAATACTGGGTGATGTGATTTAATAAAGAAATTGATGTTTCTGTATTCCAGGTGTTTTGCAGGTGTTTGATTTGGGTCAGAAAGGTCTCCGGCCAGTAGCCGTTATTGAGCAGGACTCTGGAGGTCACTGTGCTCTTTGTGTAGAGTTTAACCAGCAGCATCTCCTGGCGGTGGGGAATAAAGACGGGACCGTCAATATCTGGCAGCTGAGTGCCAAGTTCACAGAGCAGCAACCCAGAGAAAGCGCAATCCTGCAACAGCTCGCAGACAATGTACCTGAATGACACACACACACACTGCTGGAGAGAGAGAGAGAGAGAATGAGAGAGAGAGAATATGAGAGAGAGAGAGAGAGAGAGAGAGAGACACTCATTTTGTGACAGAAAATCTGATCATGGAGAATTCAGGAGGTTTAGAAATCATCTCAAGGTTCTGTTAAATATTCATACAGTTAGGAACCTGTAAGTGTACCTAACACACACAATGCTCGACTTACGATATATCTGCTTGCCATTTTTTGCAATTATGATACGTCGGCGCCACCCAAAACGGCATCTCCTTGGCATTATTTTCTATATCAATACTAAGGATTGCTGGATCTTGATACATTTTTTAAAGAATTTAAATAGCCCAGCCTACCCCAACATACAAGCGTTTCTAGGGTACAGAGCTGAAAACAAAGGACATGTTTTAGACAATAATCACACAACCTGTTTAATAATTTATAATCAAATTAATTGAACAAATCTTTTAAAATCATGACATCTCTAATGAAGAGCCTGTTTAATCAGTACACCTAGAAAATGTCCTGCTATGACTAAAGCCATTATATAAGGTGAAGATAAACCTTAAGTAGAAGCTGGTTTGCCTGTAGTGTTTGTATGGTATTACAAAATTTCTGATAGGGCTTCCAGAACACCAGTCAAGGGGTGTCTGTATTTTCTTTATTTAATACCAAAATTATGTTTAAAGCTATCATTTATGAAATTTGGGCAGCGCAGTGGTTATGTGCGACCCCAATTAGGGAATAAGCGGCTTGGAAGATAAATAAATTAATGAATAAAGTAAAACATTTTTAACCTGACCAATTAACCCCCCCCCCCAAAAAATAAATAATAACAACAATAAAAAATACAATAAAAACACATCAGTACAGCCAACAGTATCACCAGTTCTAACCAGTAGCGTTTATTTATGCACACTGAAGAATTACAGCCGGTGTTACAGCTTAGCTTATTGTACGTTTCTCTAAATCAAGCAAAGCACTGAAACAGGAAACACAATCACAGAACATACACACACTCTAGAGTGAGTGAAGCACAGAAAATGTAATATCAGCTCAGAGAGATTCAGCTTTCTACATGAGAAACAGCGCTTAAGATTAACATCAGATTCATGCAATTCAGCTCAGTGTAGGTGCTCGAGGGGAAACGCATCCCGATTGGTCACTGGCAGGTAAAGGGTCGGGTATCAGTTGACGAAAAGTGAGCGTGTAAACTCCACAAAGTCGAAGGCAGCCGGAAGCTCGCGACCTTTACTGTCTAAATATGGCTTCATGTGTGAAATGCAGTAATCAGCCTGCTCCTTGGTGAGGTTCTGTAGCAGAAAAAGAACAAAACCATCAAAGCGAGTAAGAAAACGAATAAATTAAAGAATAAAGTAAAACAATTTTTACCCCCCCCCCCAAAAAACAAAAACAAAGCCTGATTATTTTTTCATACATCACATTACATCATGCTATAGTTTACTGTAATGTAGCTGCAGTAAAGTATCAACATGTCTTCTGCACATGCAGAGGATGGGATTTCAGTGTACCTGATAGAGCTCCTCCTTGGTGACATACGGTTTGTTCTCGGCGCTGAGCGCACGGAACGCGCTCTCAATCTCCTCACTGGACTTAACGTTTTCTGTCTCACGGCTGATCATGAAAGCCATGTACTCCTGCAAGGACACGTTGCCGTCCCTACAAAAAAACAACAAAAAAACGCATGCTTGTAAGCTTTTTAGTGCAGATGTGCTTGTGGGCCGAGTCTGTATGCTCACCTGTTGGGGTCTACTGTGTCCAGGATGGACTCGAACTCCGGGTCGGGTTCTCCCTCCTCCACCATTGGGAGGTCATAACCCAGTGAGCGCAGACAGGACTTAAACTCCTGGTGATTCAGACGGCCAGATTTTTCTTTGTCAAAGTGTCTGGTGTGTGCGAACAGGAGACAAAATTATTTCAGTCAATGATTTATAATCAGCCTCAAACATGTGACCGTAAATTGAATTCTGCCTGATTTTGGTAGTGTCTAGTTTCAAAGCAGCAAACTTACAATTAATTGGTTTAAATCTTTAAATCTATTAAATCTAGAGTGGAATTAGTTCGGACAGCTTTACTCTCGCTGTTCAACATAATTTTTTCTTGTACTCACTTAAACATCATGCTAAACTCCTTGAGGGCTTCCTCTGTGACTCCAGTTGTGTTCCTGTGAAGAGATATAGTAGTATTAGTCAGTATTTAAGTGTCCAGATGTGGTAAAAGACTGTACTGTTGTGACTTTGATCAGTGTAGCTTGTGTGCAAGTCTGATACCTGGCTTGAATCTGCTGTTCCAGGTTGTGCTGCATTCTCATGCCCAGCTGATCGAGCTGATCCCACTGCTGGGCCAGTCCTACTGTGCTGTGCTCGGTGTACTTGTTGTCTAAGATCAGGGCCTCCTCCATAGCCGCTCCCAGATCCTCGATCTTCTTTAGCTGGCTGCGCATAGCACGGATCTCCTGGTGCTTTCGCTGTTGGATGGACAGATACACACACACACAGACATACAAAAACACGAAGAAGCTTAGTTACAGTCCAGAAATCATAAGAACAGCATGCTGATCTTCTCTGCTCCGGGTCATCCTGCTGTGCCTGAGGATTAACAGTTAGTAACTATTTATGTTACAGTGGAATATACCAACACTGCTTAGAAAATGAAGGGAACACTAAAATAACACATCTGAGATCTGAATAAAACGTTCTTATTAAATACTTTGTTCTTAACATAGTTAAATGTGCTGACAAAAAAAATCAACCAAAATGATCAATGAAAAACTAATTTATTAACCCCTGGATGTCTGTATTCGGAGTCCCACTCAAAATTGAAGTGGAAACACACACACACACA
>JAOTQW010000016.1:8474379-8486182 GCA_026260075.1 Sisor rabdophorus
CAATTTTGAAGCACTTTTGTACGTCGCTCTGGATAAGAGCGACTGCTAAATGCTGCAAATGTAAATGTAATGCTCAGTTGCATACTGGCTCTGCGCTTGGGTCTTTGCTGCTCCCCTGTTTGATCTCTGTCATATAAAAAGATCTGTGTAAACTCTGCTTCAGTTAACGCTAAAGTCAAAAGGAAAGCAGTTATGTGATTCAAGATAGTGGAATTAAATGTTATGTTTCTGTATCACAGATTTAGCCAGTTTACAGGAATAGGAAATTTTCTAGTTAGTTTATTGTAAGAATATTTTATAAAAAAAATTTTGAAACCAAAAAAATCTGCACACTTACCTCAGCCGAATCCTCGTCTTTGCCGTAGTCAGAACTGCCTACAATGGGCTCTTTCTCCCTCATCCAGGACTCGGCTTCATTGGCATCAGCAAAGTATTGCTGGGCCTGCAAGGAGTCCTCCAGATCCTGTCTGCGCTGTGCCGCTTTTCCTTTCAGAGTGTCCCAGCGACCGTGTAGCTCTGCCAGCTTGGCCTTCACATCCTCACCGGCGAAGTGCCCTGGAGGACAAAAATCACCAGAGCCATAGAGCTTTGAATTTTTTTGCAATAAAAGTTCTCTTATGAACCCTCTATTTGCACAGGACTAGTTTTAAAACAACATCTGAATTATAGTTCTTATAAACCACCGTCTGTAATTTCACACAGGGTTTCTATGTTTAAAACAGAGGTAGGATGTCTGACCTGTGGATGTTACAATAGATCAGGAATGCGTAGATTGCATAATATCTTGTCTTAACACTGGTATTACAGTAGCCTGTCATAACAGTTTATGTCTCTTCTGGTTGATTAATTTTTATTACTTCACAGGGTACAAATATATCCCTTATTATTACATTTCTCCCAATCACATAGAGCTTGAGGCACGTGGCAATTTGCTCTGGGACTTTAACTAAAAATAATTGGCAGCACGTACCTTCCTCCACCATGGCCTCTCCCTTTTGAGTAACAGCCTTGATACGGGGCTCGTGCCCAGTGATCTCTGCCTGCAAGGCCTGGTGTTTCTTTAGCAAGTTCTGTACACCAATCAGGTCTTTGCCTGAAACAAAAAGAAAAATCTATTTTGACACTGTTTCTACATTTAATCTGCTCCTTATCCTACCACAGCTAATTAGATTAAGAGCCTCACCCCTGTTAGTAGAAGAGGCGATAGGTTCCTTCTCTCGGATCCAAGTTTCCTCATCTTCCACATCACGGAACAGCTGCTGCAGCCGCAGAGAATCAGACAGCTTTTGTTTCCGTGCAGCCATGGGCTCCTTCAGAGCCTCGTAGCGAGCTACAAGAGCCTCCTGCTTCTTCCGGATGTTGTCAGCGTCGAAGTGGCCGGCTTCCTGGAACTGCCGGGCTTGAATGGTGATGCCATCAATGCGGTCCTGTTTAAAAAAAAAAAAGAGAGAGAAGAAAAGGTGTATGGTGAATGGCCCTCTGCAACGCTTTTATTACCCGATTAATCCAACATGTAACCTCCTTAACCTAGTCATTAAACTAGCTAACCTTGTAAGATAACAGAGAATGAGAAGTTTTTCCCCCCCAAACGGTAATTATAAAATATTCATGATACTACCAAACTATACACTATAAGGGCATCTAACCTGGTGTGCAGCCACATCAGCCTCCAGCAAGGCATGCTTCTTCTGCAAGTTCTGAACACTGGTCAGGTCTTTACCATAATCATCAGAGGCCAGATGACCCTCCATTTCATACAGCCACAGCTCGATGTCTTCCACGTTACGGTTAAACTGCTGCTGCTGGTTGGCTTCCCGGAGCTTAATGCCTGTGATTACAATACACACAAAAAAATGTTAGTAATAAATGTCTACTATTACCATTAATAATAAAACTGACATGTAACATGTTACCTTTGAGCTCAGTGGCTTCCAAAAGTTTTTTCCACTGAAAGCTGACTTCATCCATGCGCGTAGCTACCTCAGAAGAGGCATAGTGTTTCCCGTCGATCAGCTCCTGACCAGATTTCTGCAAAGCGTCAATGCGGCTCTGATTGGCAGAAAGCTCTGCCTCAAAGGCCTGGTGCTTCTGTACTTTTCCCTGCAAGTTGGAGGGGTCCTGTGTGTGAAAGAAATGATTTATTATTACAAAAATATAAATAAAAACAAAATTAAATTAAATTAATTAGGTTAATTTATTAATCTAATAAAGAATGCACCTTGTAGGCTTCGTCTGTGGCGGTCTTCATCTTCTCATTGATCCAGCTCTTGAGCTCATCAGAGTCACGGAAAAACTGCTGCAGGTGGAAGGAGTCCTCCAGGGCAGCTCGGCGGGACTGAGCGCGATCATGCAGAGTGTTACGTCTGCTCAACAACTGCAACATTTCAGAGTTAGACATCAGTGTGAATAACTAAGTCCTAAAAACTGAAGGGACTAGGAAAGAATTTATTATTATTATTTTTTAATTAGGGTACTGTTGCAGTTTGCTTACTGCATCTCTGCGGGTGGCCACATCTTCCTTGGCATAGTGGTTGTTTTGGATCAGCTTGGTGGCAAATTCATCCAAGGCCTAAAGACACCAGCAAACAGAATAAAAAATCAGAATGTGCGGAATTAATCTATGTGAATAATACAGTGGTGTGAAAGCTCACAGTTATCTTTTCTTCCTGGGCACTGAGTGATTTCTCAAAGTCCTCATGTTTCTTCAGCAGGGCTTCTACGCTGTCCAGAGAGTCACCCAAATCCTCATTCAAGAGAAAAGCCTGGCAGACGAACAGGCAAAATCAATACCTTAATATGACTGCACACTGCTACTTATACAAGTAGTCAACTATAACCAGTTTCAAAAGAAATGTGCTGCTCTTGAAATAAAGAAATCTAATTGTTATAAAATAATTAAAAGTAATGATTAAGAAATAATTTGCTGTAAAGATACACATAGTAGCATTTTTAAAGCATGAAGCAAGAAATGTCAAACCTCCTGCTTGCTCATCCAGTTGTCGACCTGCTCAGTGTCTCTGTAAAAGAGCTGCAGATCCATGCATTGTTCGTACTGCTGTCTGCGCAGCTCCCACAACTCCAACAAAGACTCCTTCTCCTCGGCCAAAACAGCCAGCTACACATAGATACAAAATAAAATTAACAGTGTTTACAAGCAAACTAAAATATGTTCTTATCTTAAAAAGATATTTATGTGTGATTTAGTTCCAATCTAATTTCTACCCATCAGTCCTACCCCTTTCCCAAACCACAAGCATTCGACCATTTTATTACATTCAATGCAGTTTTCATATTTTCTATGGGGTCCTTTGAAGATATTTAAATAAAAAATCAAATATATAAGAAATAAAAGTTTAATTGCATAAATTCTTTTCTGCGAGTATGATGTCTTGTATGAGTGACCTTGTAACTTTCATGGGTCAATGGGAAAGGGTAGGCATATAAAATAAAATTAGAATTGGGCCTTAATACTCCTAAGGAAAATAACATTAAAAGTGTAATCAAAAATTAATAAAAATAACATTTTAATAATTTTAAGATCAGATTATTAAAACCTTCTACAAGTGAGTATGATGCAATATGATACCTTCTCCTTGACTTCCTCTGATGCGTAGTGTCCAGTGTTTAGGAGAGCTTCTCCTGCCTCGGTTGTGGCCTTAAAGCTGTCCTCATGGGCATCGATTTCTCCCTGTAAACAAACCAACAGTAGCATGAGCATTGGAATTAGAACACAGAAGATTTTTGAGGAACAGAGGTCAGCATAAAGAAATTAGGGCCACCTTGTGTTCTTGGTGTCGGTCGAGCAAAGCTTCGGCTCCAGCTACGTCGTTGGCCAGTTCATCAGCGTTTATCAAAGCTTTCATCTCAGTCACCCAGCTGGTGAGGTCACGGAAATCTGCAGTAAAACGCTGAAGCCTAGAAAATAAGACAAAACACTGAATTAAGCTGTGATCAAACCAAATGTGAATTTAAAGAAAGTTCACACACAAACACAACGCCATCTATTCATCCATCCATCCATCTTCTTCCGCTTATCCGGAACTGGGTCGCAGGGGCAGAATTCCAAGCAGGGACGCCCAGACTTTCTCTTGCTAGACACTTCTTTCAGATCTTCCGGGAGGATACCAAGGCGTTCCCAGGCAAGCCAAAAGACATAGTCCTCCAGTGTCTTCTAGGTCTTTCCCGGGGCCTCCTCCCGGTGGGACATGCCTGAAACACCTACCCAGGGAGGCGTCCAGGGGGCATCCTAAGCCACCTAAGCTGGCTTTTCTCGATGTGGAGGAGCAGCGGCTCCACTTCGAGCTTCTCCCGGGTGACAGAGCTCTTAGGGAGTGCCCAGCCACCCTACAAAGGAAAATCATTTCGGCCGCCTGTATCCAGGAGCTCATCCTTTCGGTCATGACCCAAAGTTCATGGCCTTAGGTAAGAGTAGGAACGTAGATTGACCGGTAAATTGAGAGCTTCACCTTGCAGCTTAGCTCCTTTTTCCCCACGATTGCCCAATACATCGGCTGCATTAAGGCAGCAGCTGCACCGATCCGTCTGTCATACTCCTGCTCCATTTTTCCCCTTACTGGTGAACAAAACCCCCAAGATACTTTAACTCCTCCACTTGAGGCAAGATCGCTTCACCAAGCTGAAGGGGACAAGCCACAAGCTTTCCCAACTGACAACCATAGCCTCGGACTTGGAGGTGCTGATTTTCATGCCAGCCACTTCACACTCGACTGCAAACTGCCCCAGTGCATGCTGGAGGTCCTGGTTTGAAGGATCCAGCAGGACATCATCATCTGCAGAAAGCAGAGATGAGATCCTGTGTTCTCCAACCCTGACCCCCTCCTGCCCCAGGCTGCGCCTAGAAATCCTGTCCATAAAGATAATGAACAGGACCTGCGATAAAGGGCAACCCTGCTGGAGTCCAAAAAGCACCGGAAAGCAGTCTGACTTACTGCTGTCAATGTGAACCAAGCACCTGCTCTGGTTGTACAGGGACCGAATTGCTCATAGTAAAGGGCCCCAGACCCCAAATTCCCAGAGCACCCCCCCCAAGGATGCCACGATGGACACGATGGTCAAATGCCTTTTCCAGACCGAAAAAATATGTAGACTGGTTGGGCAAACTTCCATGAAACCCCCAGCACCCTGAAGAAGATATAAAGCTGGTCCAGTGTTCCACGGCCAGGACGGAAACCACATTGTTCCACCTGAATCCGAGGTTCGACTATCTGCCTCACAACATCCAGGGACTTCAGGTACTCAGGACAAAGCCCTGGTGCCTTGCCAACAATGAGCTTCTTATCTGCCTTAGTGACTTTAGCTTGAATGATGGATGAGTCCATCTCTGAGTGCCTGAGCCTCCACTTTTCCCAATGGAATGTGTTGGTGGTGTTGATGTTATTAAGGAGCCCCTCGAAGTACTCCTTCCACCGTCCCACAATATCCCCAGTAGAAGTCAGCATATTCCTACCTCCATTGTAAACATTGTTGGCGGGGCTCTGCTTTTCCCTCTTTAGGTGTCGAACGGTTTGCCAGAATTGCTTCAAGGCTGTGCGAAAGTCCTGCTGTCTGCTTGATCTGTCGGCACCAATCAGCTGCTTCAGGAGTCCCACAAGCCAGCCAGACTCCTTTTTTTAGCTTGACGGCATCCTGTACTTCCGAACACCACCAACGGGGTTCGAGGGTTGCCTCCGCAACAGGCACCTGAGACCTTACGGCCACAGCTCCGAGCTGCCGCATTAACAATGGAGGCTGAAAACAAGGTCTACTCTGATTCGATGTTTCCAGCCTCCCTCTGGATCTGGTCGAAGCTCCTCCGCAGGTGGGAGTTAAAGACCTTTTTGACAGGCCAGACGTTCCCAGCAAACCCTTACAGTACGTTTGGGCCTGCCAGGCCTGGCCAACTTCCTTCCCTGCCATCGGATTCAACTCACCAACAGGTGGTGATCAGTTGACAGCTCCGCCCCTCTCTTTAGCTAAGTGTCCAAGACATATAGTTGGAGGTCAGATGAAACAACTACAAAGTCGATCATTGACCTCCAGCCTAGGGGTGTCCTGGTGCCACATGCACTGGTGGACATCCTTACGCTTGAACATAGTGTTTGATATGGACAGGCTTTGACTAGCACAGAAGTCTAACAGAACACCACTCTGGTTCAGATCACGCCCCTCCAGGTATCGCTGCCGCTGCCTACGTGGGCGTTGAAGTCTCCCAGTAGAACGATGTGATCCCCAGTCGAAGCACTTTTCAGCACCCCACCCAGAGACCCCAAGAAGGTCGGGTACTCTGTGCTGCCATTCGGGCCATAAGCACAAACAGTCAGAGACCTATCCCCAACCCGAAGGCCCAGGAAAGCAACCCTCCCGTTCACTGGGGTGAACTCCAACACATATGGTGACTAAGCTGGGGGTTATGAGCAAAACATAAAAAAAAAAGCCAGTGCATATTTTCTCTGTATTTGTGTATTTATGTAGCAGTCCATAGAGGGGCAAAAAACTGAGAAAATATGCCTTAACCAAATCTTCTGCACACCATTGTTGCACAAGCCAAATAGAAAAGATATAAGAATATATATATAACATTTATAACTATCTGCAGGAACACAAAATTTATGACTGCTAAAATTAGAAAATTGCTCCAGTAAGCAATCTAGAGTGAGTGAAACCGTGTTCACATTCCAGTTGGATTAGTTTATACATTTAAATAAAAGTTTACAATATTGCATTTTTAAATACATCCTTAATTTACTGAATTAATGTCAAGTATATAATTATTTAAGAATAGGTAAAAATAATATGGCATATTTATTTCAGGTCATGAGAATTCACACCTGTAGGAGTCGTTGAGGCGAGCATGGCGCTCGGCAGCCAGTGTGCGGATCTGCTCCCAGTTAGTAATAAGCTCGTCTCTCTTCAGATGGATCTGAGAGGCGTTTTGTGGGTAAGTCTGCTGCAGGCGCTCGGCTTCACCGCCTAGAGTGTTCACCTGTACACACATCCACACACACACATGAGAAACAGAGAGAGACAAGTATGTACAAGCGTGACTTGTGAACTAAGACTGACCTTATCCTCCAGGGCAGCCAGGTCTCTCTCGAGCCCTTCATGTTTGCGTAACAGAGCCTGAACACTGGCCAGGTCACGTCCAAAATCATCAGATGCCATAAGCTGCTCTTTCTCTTTGATCCAACTGATGGTTTCATCCACATCCCTACAGAGCAAAGGAAAGCATTGGCCCAGTATTATCTTTTTACACAAAGTGCAGAGTTATATCCATTCTGTAATTACTATTTCAAAATTTCTCTACAAAGTCAGCACTTCTTTGTTCTAAAGTGACACACCGGTTGAAGCGCTGCACCTCTGCGGAACCGAACAGTTTGCCTTGTCTCTGCTGAGCCAGTCCCTTCAACCTCTGCCACGCTGTGTTCACCTCCTCCTGCTTCTTTAGGATCAGCTCAGTCTCTGGGTGATTTTCCTGAGAAAGCTTAGTTGCCGCCTGGTTCACCTCGTTCACACGTTCCTCGTGAGCTGCCAGGTCAGTCTGGAACTCCTCAAATTTCTTCTGCAGGACTGCCACATGCTCCAGGTCCTGTCCAAGCTCCTCAGAGGTGACAATGGCTTCCTGTAACCGGTGAAAACACAATGACAATTCATTCCAAACTGTGTGCGTGTGTGTGTGTGTGTGTGTGTGTGTGTAACCTTATCAGTAATCCAGTCCAAAGCATCCTCGCACTCCCTGAGGTATTGCACTAGTTTCTGGGCCTGCAGCAGGCGCAAGCCTTTCTCCTTAGTCCTCTGCAGCAGCAGATCCCAGAGCCGGTGCAGCTCCTCTAAGCGACTCTAGAGGGGAAGGCAGAGGGGAAAAAGAGAATTATAAAGTGTTAAAATCACAGACAGTTGTGTGGAATTTCACTGGTGGGAAATTGGCTGTTAAACAAAACCGCTATTACAGCTAGATAACAGATGGCATAAAAAATAAGCAGTTACTAGTAAAAATAAAGAATATTAAGTAGGCCGGTTTATTCTTATGCAACCACATATCTCAGAGAAAAAAATGTGTCAGTTAGGCGTGGATGTGCAAAAATAAGGAAAGCTAATTCTCATCCAAACATTTTTAAAAGTAACAGGTGTTTTATGTTGTAATCTCTTTCCTTAAATAGTTTCAAACCCACAATTTTAACATTTATTTTATTTTGTAAACAAAGCTACCATTGGTTAAATTTTACAATAATTTGGTTGGTATATCCCTACATGTCAGTGCAAAAGTACAAACCAGCCGTAAACATAATTTCACACACACACACACACACACACAAGAATCGATTTCATCAGAAGATTAAACATTTTCACAGCATCCAGACACCTACTTGGATATAAGTGCCATAATTGACACTTTTTACAACTGGCCTCTGGGTGGTCCGGTATGGCGTGAAGGACTGAGCCAAATCAGCATTAGCATTATTATTAGCATGCATAGGTGCACATTAGCATTGATAAAGGACATACATAAATCAGAATACAAGGAATTAATCACTACAAATCATGTTTGCAAAGAAAAAAAAAAGTCAGCGGGGAAATGGGACGGCCAGTGGGGGAATTTAGAGAGTCCGTGGGGTAATGTGAGACTCAGTGGGGGAACAATGAGAAAGTAAGTGTTTTACCCTGATGGTCTCAGATGCAAAGTGGCTCTCAGAAATCATGAGGTTGCCAGTTTCGTCGAGTTTAATTATGGCGCCGGAGTTGGCCTGCACCTCTGCTTCAAAGGCCTGGTGTTTTTGAAGTTTTCCCTGGGAGATACCAACAGACAATGTCAAATGAAAGAGCTAAGCTGAGTTTCAGTAGTAGATTTAAATAGGCTCTAATGTTTTCTTTACTGGCTACTATATTTTGAGTATAATTAATTCAAGAGCTTAGTAAAAAGGACAAAGTCTTCACGTTATCATGATTTTTTAGTTAATCAGATGCCAGTCACATAAACCATATTATAATAAATGTAAGCAATACAATATAAGCAACAGTGGTTATAGTACCAAAAACTAAATGTGCTAAAGGTAACAATCTAATAATGTTTTACTAAACTAACATCCAGTAATGAAATAGGAGATTTAGGATTAAACACTAAAACTCTCACTTTGATTATAAAAACCTTGGCAGCCATCTAATCATCTGTCAAGTGCTCTGTAAAGCTAATACGAAACCTTCATGTGATCATAGATATAAATAATACGTTATCCACACTGCTGGTCCTGTATACTGCCGCTATGCACCTGAAGGTTGCTGGGGTCCTTATAGTTCTCATCAGAGGCAATTTGCAGCTTCTCCTGGATCCATTTCTCCAGCTCATCAGCATCTCGGCGAAAGAACTGAAAGCGGTAGGAGTCCTCAAGTTTTTGTCTGCGTACGGCGGACAGCTCCTTAAAGCGCCGGTAACGGTCCAAGACCTGCTGCCGACGCTCCTGGATGTCATCGGCTGTCTCTAGAACTTTTGTTCCACTGGTATCCATTCTCTAGGAAACACACAAACGCGTACAAAATTATGACTTACCACATTAAGGTGTGTGCAATAATATTTTGGAAGTTCAACAGGCACAACATTACAAAACTGAAAAAAACAAAAAACTAAATATACTAATGCAACAAGGCAATTTAATTATTACACTGAGGCTTATATTTCATTAAAGAACAACTGGTCAATAACAATACGGATAAGAGCTGCACAATATATAGTTTCTGAAATGACATCACAATGTGTGCGTCAGCATTATTCACATCCAGAAACCTTCACAATACCAGACAGATTTAATTTCCAGCCATTTATTAAGTGAACCAATCCATTTAACCATAATCCCATTCTGGGTCACCAAAAACCTAAAAAAATAACAGTTTAGCTGTTTAAATCATCCTCCTCAAATTAACCTTTCTTGGGATCGGTATAACACTATTTATCACCATCAGTCCAGACTGCCAGATTATCAATGCATGGTTGTGTAAAAATACCAAAAACCTTTTTGATACATCAACAAGTGGGGGTTAAAAGCAGTTTTAGACTGGCCACTGCCACCTGTAATTTACAAAGATGTCACTCTAAGTTCAATGATTTTACAAATCACCAAAAATAAACTATTCAATACTTAAAACAATGATGCAAATCTTTTAGACAGAGGAAACGAAAAGTTTAGTAAAATTGCAAACAGAGGGAAAAAAAATCTAAATTAAATCGATTTATAGGTATGACCAGCATTTTGTCTGGAATTTCTACTTTTGCACATTTGTATATTTGCACAAAGTTGTGGATTTTGTAAAATTAATAAAATGTTTCCCAGGAAAAGAAATCAGGCTCGCCAAGCAACACAATCTCTTAATTGTCACCAATGCTGGGAAATACAAGTAGATATTTAACCATCATGCAACGGATGCACTTAATTATTCTCGACATGCAGAAGAACAAGAAGTCCTGAAAGTAATGCTTTAATCCCACAAAGACCTGAGTCAAACATGATGAAATCTCTCTGAAATCACATGGGGCTATAGATGGATTTAAAGCAGCCTACTTCCACAGAAGAGTAATCTGGGGAAGGGGTGGCCTAGTAGTTATAGTGTTGGACTGATACCAGAAAAACAGAGGTTTGATTCCCAGCACCAACAAACTACCATTGTGGGCTCCTGAGCAAGGCCTTTAACCGCCAATTGCTTAGTTGTAAGTCGCTCTGGATAAGGGCGTCTGTCAAATGTTGTAAATGTAAACGGTTAGTTCTTCAAGCTGGTTGCAACCACCAATCATTCAAAAAACTACCTTGAAACTGATGAGGGTGGACACACGAAATATTGATTTGATTTGTATTTATTCTATTTCCCTTTGAATTAGTTGCTAAAATAAACTATAAACACTTCTATTTTTGATCTAATACGTATAACACATTTACTTTTTCAAATGTTTTCTCAGTTTAATAATTTCTGTTTATCAATCAGTTTAGACTAATGTTTATGTCATATATTTTTTACATTGTTGTTTAGTTGTAGCTATGGTGTTCTGCTGTTTAATAATAAAGCTTGTTTTTTGTGAAAATGAATAAAGTAAATGTTTAGGAAATAAAACGGTCAATCGTTTTTTTCAGAGGTTTGAATTACATACAATTGCAGTGGTAATGTCTTGGTAACAGCAGAAATAAAACAGCCTCTAAACAAACAGCTCACTCACACCCTTTCACAATTTTACCATCCTCTTAAAACACCCCCACCCATCAGCTGTGCCTCTTACAGTTTAGGGGGAGGGGAGAGTTCTATAAGTAAATGTTCCTCATAAAGCCGTGAAAAGAACCATGCTTGCATTAGATTTGTCGTTCTTGGCATTTTGAATATTCTGCGCCTCCGACGAAGTGGATTTTGGGGAATGTGTGGCCCCTGCATGGCTATTTATAGTGGAAAGGAACAGATGTCATAGCGACAAATGGGTGAAGTAAAATCCATGTCATGTCAAACCCACATATTCTTCTCACCACTGAATGTGGATCATAAACTAAATCTAATTTAACAGCCAATGAAATAAAATTCAAATGGCATTTAACTCTCGATTGCCTTATTAACTGTGCAACTAAGCTGCAAAAAACATTACCAGACCACGACCTTGATTGGCAAACCAAACATCAGACAAGGACACACATATACAGACAAAAGCATAGAAATGTTACTATTCTTCAAAATTGTTTTTCTGGATTATAGTTGGACCCTTTCCTGTGACCTGCCCATTGGATGACACATCTCCAGGGTGACCTAGGACGACCCACTTTCCCATTATGCTGTTCCAGCT
>JAOTQW010000016.1:8486282-8496315 GCA_026260075.1 Sisor rabdophorus
AGTGATTCGCTGTGGCGACCCCTAAATGGAAGCAGCCGAAAGGAGAAGAAGAAGACAATTAAAAGAAAATAAAATTTTTGTTTTTATTCAAATTCTATAAAAATACTGTCAACAAATAAATAGCCTATCGTCACTTAGGATTTAGACTGCAGCTCAGTTGTCAATTTTTTGTATGTATTGATTGCTCAATTAAATGCTAGGCATGAAAAAAACATTGATAATGTCTGAAATTATGCTATAATGTGCTCTAAACTAAGGCTTAAAAACAAAAACCTTGTTTAATTTCTATTTTTTATTTATATTTTTTATTGCATTTTATTTTGTTTATTTCTTCCGTTTACTAGACAACATGCAGTCCTGTGACTTTTCTGTGGCACATTTTTAGAAGAATTAAAAAATATATATAAATTACATGTGAAATGGCATGGATTAGAGATTCTAAATAGTTGGGAGGCATATGCAGTCCAACTCCAAACAGACTGTGATGTTTACCTTTGTGGATCATCTCTGCTAGGTTTGGTTGAGCAAACACTTTCGCAACCCTAAACACCATTAGTGCACTTTTGACATTGACGAGGTCTGTGCGTAAAGCCCGATTGAGAAACACTTGAAAAAGCTTGGTGTACATCAGAAGATTCTCCTGTACAAAGGAAGCCCTGTAAAAGAACCCCCTAATTAGATTAAATATAAAACGTTGCTTACTGTTGTTTTCATTGTACATTAGACAACAAATATTCCCATATCTGTATTGCCTCTAAAACAGCTTTAGTGTCCTCTACTGCTTTATAATGTGTAGGTCATGTTAGATAAAATTACCACTTGTCAGGTACTAATCTATTTTGAGCTTCTGCTTCCTTGATGTTGCTGCTTTCTCCCGTGTACCTCCAGGGCTGGATATAACTCAACCATGTTTCCAAAACCTGTAAATGCAGAATGATCAGATTATTATGAGTAGATTCTTGACTCTAGCATCGATTAAAAGCTCAAAGTTGTTGACACATACAGAATCGTGTTAGGATATGCTTTAGAATGTTTTGTACGTCTGTCCAGCTTTGAGATTTGTATAGAAAACAAGATAAAAGTAATAAAAAAAAAAGCAAGTTATAAAAAAGGAGAGAAGCGGGGGTGAGAAGTGAATTTACCCTGTGAAGTGAACGTTTTAGCTGTATCATGGTGTGGATTGGTGTGGTCTAAAAATATAAATTAAAGTTTAATCGATTGGAAAAAAGTGGTTGCAAGGAGGGTTTTAGCTGGATAACTGAGTTTAGTTTTTTTGGTGGCATTATTGTGGAAATAAAAACTTCAGGATACATGCGAATGTTGTTGGACTGTAATAAAAAGGCATACTTGACTCTTCTCAACCCATAACTTAAAACTCTTCTTCCTAGATTTACTTAGACACTGAAAGACAACCTAATTTCAGTTCTAACAATAATATAATTGAAAAATAGATTTGGGAGATGTGTCCATGCAGGCATTTATAAATGACAACATATTTTTAAAAAATCAGGCATGCTGTACACCATTTAACTATTTTTCTTTGGTTTATCATTGCAGTATGAGTGTAATGTACACAAACTTTAAGGCATGTGATAACCATGAGACACTTCTCTTGCACACTAACTTGTTTCAGTCATGCTTGTATTTAATGATAAAGATTCAATATACTTTATTAGGAGAAAAAACCCACCGCTCTGAAGGAAGAATCAAGAGGCCAGTGACCAAAACTGTGCTGCAGGAAAACATACAGCTTCTGCTGAACAAACCTCTGAACCGCTACCCTGTTGAATAAAGAAAAACTTATTTTAAAACAAATTTATCTCAGCAACAGCCAAAAATAAATAAAAACCAAATACTGAAAGGTGTTTTTAACCCGGTCCCGAAAAAAAGGTAAAGTTGTAAATATGGTTTCACTAAGATGTAGCAATTTATGTATCTGCAATAATGTTTAAATGTCGAATTTAATAGTTAACTGCACTTAAGTTAACTGCAAAGTTTAATAACCAAATTAAAGTTTTTTATTTGCATCATAATAATTGAAGTAAAATGTTAGATGTGTTTTCATGTTGGGAGTAAGTTTTTAAATTATATTTGTTGTGTGCGTTGGTGTTGATGACTGTGTGGAAGCCAGGGGATTCACCTCTTGAATTCCTCGAGAGGGCTGGTGTGCGAGTGTGTGGAGGGCGATGATGTGACCTGCTCCTGCTTTAGGCTGCTGGAAAAGGCATGCAGGTGTTTGACAAGCAAACGCACCACCAGAACATGTTCCTCTGTAGGACTAAAAGGTTCCTAAGGTTCACACAAACAGACACAAATTAGTTTAGACTGATTAATACTGTAACAATGATTACATCATAGTAAAATAACATAGTAGTAAGGTCAAATTAATAGTGTTACGGCCAAAATAATCATCAACATTTATTTATGAAGACAATCAATTTAAAAGGCATAAATGAAATATTATATATATACACATACACACTCACAAAGAAAAAGCTCTAAACATCATAGATAAACACAAAGACATGTTAAAACCATCAGTAATAAGATAAGCATGTTACCCTTCTAACTTAAAAAAACCTATACTTTTGTTTGGAGTCAAAGCTTGGTCATTAATTATAACTGCACATCCCTACAAACAAACCTAAACAGTTTCACATGGATTAAAAAGACACTACATCACAGAGGTCGGCATTCCTGAACTTCACTTACAATCTTTTTCCACTGCATACGAGTCAGCCCGACACAAGAACCAACACAATTCGGACTAATCCTCACAATGGATGGGGTAAAATTACTGGTATAATTAAAAATAAAAAGAATGAAATCAAACTAACAATTCAATCATCTAAATAACAACCGAAAACCCCCCCCCTACAAAAAGTACAAAGAATTGGAATTAAGGATCTTTTATTGACTGACTGGGGTTTTTGTGCTGATAGGATCAGTGTGTATGTGTTATGGCAGGTAAAATGGTCTTTCCAGAACAATGCAGCACTCATTTATTCCAGCAAAAAAATATGATTTTTCTCACCTTTTGTGTTACACTAAAACCTCAGCACTAAATTGATATATTTTTTATTTCTTTTCTTTTGAAGCACAGAAAGGTTAAAAATACTGTGCAAGTGACTGGGTGCTTTAAAAAGTAGGAACAGTGCAGCTAGCGGAAATTTTTTGTAGACGTGATATGCCCCTCACTCAAAATTTTTGTCCTGCCATTTTATTATTTGCTTTTGCTCTTCAACTTGTGGCTTTAAATATCGGATATTAACATAAACTAAAAAAGCAGTCAAGGAACAATTGATTTCACAATACATCCTTGAACATTAGTGTAAAACATATAGGATGCGCCTAAAGTGCAGTGAAAAATTCCCTTAGGTTTACCTCCAGAAAGCCTGAATGAAAAGGTAAAAGTACTTGGTATGTGTGGAGGGTCCCAGAGCCTGGATGGGCCGGGGGCTGGTACAGCATGCTGGACATATTGAGGCGGTACTGCAGCAACGCCAGCTGAAGGACCCATCAAAAAAGTTGGAAGGAGGAACACACAACAAAGGAAAGGAGGATAAAGGAAAAAAAAAAGAGGAAATGAGGAGGATGGTGAAAATGATGACAGAGGAAAAAAGAAGGGGGAAAAAAGGAAATAGTGCTTTCCAATTGAAGAAACAATAAGTGTTGAACAAAGTATGAGCCGAAATAAAGTAGGAACAAAAAACTAAATTGACCACAATACCATGAATAATTTTCAAGATGCAGATTTCCTACTCACACAACAAGGTCAACAGTTTGAAACTTTAAATTATGATAATTATGTGCCGAATAATTTAGCTACTTCTGTGCAAAGTATTGCAAATTTACTACGTTTAATAGTAAAAGGAGACACTGCAACTTGATTTTTTTTCTACACAGACAACAAATGAATGCAGATGCATTTTTCATTTCCTACATAAAAAGCACTTTCCTCTTTCATAAAAAAGCACAAACTGATTATCTATAAATCAGTTGAAAATGCTTAAGCTATGCAGTGCTTTGGGCTGACTGGAGGCAAGCTAAATTTGTTGCACACTGATTTAAACAGCAAAATTACATTGTACTTTCATAGGTAAACAAAGTTAAAATTAAGGGGGGAAAAAGCTCACAGCCAAAAGACAAAGCAAACACCAAAGACATGCCTCAAAGTAAATAAAAATAAACACCTACTTATAGAAACAAATGCCATGAAACCCAACTAACCTACTCGGCCCTGTACAATTTAAACAAATCTTACTGATCTATGAAAAAAAGGCAAAAAATGTAGTGGAAACTGAATTGACTGCAGTCGAGTTAACAGTACCCTGTAAGCCAGGAATTCATGCAGTTACCCTGATCCTTCCATATGATCTCTGTCCGCAGGATGTAGCTTCAAAGCATAAAAGTAGCCATGCTTTAAACAAGAGAGGGTTAAAGAGATCCGTGCTACACCCTTACCTTTACCTGAGGTGACTGTAGTTTTTGGTAGACCTCCAGAGAATAGTGATGAAGCCAGATCTCCACAAACACCTATAGATCCCAACAGGAACACAAAACATTGTAGGATTTACACTGCGATCCACATTATTTTGCAAATTGTGTTTAAAAAATATTTTTTTTGTCAATCAGTTTAAACACATGGATAAGAATGTGTGTCAGGGCTCTTCCAATCACTTTAATCAATCTCAGTCTCTTGTGCCAATCAGTTTGCAGGCAAGTCTAATTAAAGAGAACTACTTAAGAATGGATGTTCCACATTATTAAGCAGACCACCATTTTCAGCAATATGGGAGAAGAACAATTTCTCTGAACAACGAAAAATATGCCCCGGAGGTTCAATGCCTAGGAGAAGGTATGACAACATCAATTATAAGTTCAGTTTTCTCTGCAGGTACCTGGAATTGTGCTGCTTTGGTAAATTATGTCTCCAGTTATTTTTCTGGCTTTTCCTGAAGTCAAATCTTTTTAACTATGTACTACATTGGAGTGAGTGTGTACTTTCGAACCATTAAACATGTGTGGTATATAACACGGCTACTGGTAGTATAATTGGATAATAAGTATAACATGAAGGATGTTAAACCAGTGTCATGTAATTAGAAGGAAAAATGTGTTTTTTTATTCAGTAATCAAAGCTACTTAAAGCTCAGGTTTACCAGCTAGTGTTGTAGGGAAGTATGTGATTTCAGATAGGTTCAAGATTTTTCCAATTTTCAAATCAAGTAAATCTAATTAAATTAGATTTTACACTTTTACTTATCTGTCTATTAAAACAATCTTTCAAAATAGCAGTGTAATAATGTAGACAGAAATTACTTGTTGGACTGAACCATTTAAACCCTGCTGATATAAGAGCTGAATAACATCATGTTGGCTGGATTTAACTGGGGGATGTGGGACTTTCACCTGTAAAAGCGTTTCAGATCTCCAGATCTCCTGCGCAGTAGGGTCAGCGTTGACTGATGGCTGATTGGATATGTGTCGCTTCAGCAGGCTGCTGCTGTGAACACCATAGCCGGTGTAAGGCATGCTGGAAGACCTGGGACAAAAATAAGTTTACGTTTGCAGTTACAAGTAATAAACTATTAATTCAGATGCAGTAGAAAATATAAGGGATCCAAAGTCTCAGTGATTAGATTTTTTAATTAATAGTTCAAGTTGGTTTATCATCAGCAGGAAACCTTTAACTGCTGGCAAACATAATGTGTTTTTATCATTTTGTCATAACGAATTACATATGACTAAATCCGGGCAAATATAACACTTTATATTTCTAATCAATCATAATTCATTACATTTTACTAAATATTTAACAAAACATACATAACAAAAACCTTTACAACTGCTGTAAGATGAATGATTTTGTTTAAAAGAGTTAACATTTTCTATTTAAATTAAAACTTTCACAGTTAATAACAAGATTAGAATTTATTACACATCATATTGTACCGTCTTTTTACTTGTTATCAGTCCATCCATCTTAGTTTTTATGATCATTCATGTTAATGGTTTAAAAAGCAAAATACCGTGCAGCCGGCGACGCCACAGAGCCCCGAGGATCTAGAAAAGGGGATGGAGGAACGGTCCCCTCGGTGGGTAGAAAGTGCTTGAGGTAGGCATCAACAAGCACAAAGTAAGCGCTGTCTAAACAGTTACCATGATATCCTGGAGGAGAGTTCTGCAAAGTTTTTTATATATATATATTTTTTTAAAGATATATACAGTACCACATGCAGCCAAGGCATTAAGTTTTTTCTTTTCTATTTGCTAAACATTTTATTTTGGTCAGGGCCACACAATATAGACATCCTACTGTGTGCATCTACAAAAGTTACAATACATATTCACACACACACAAACACACACACACACAAATATATATATATATAAATCTTGTATTGTAACTATTGTATATGAATGATATCTATCTATCTATCTATCTATATACACACACACATCACAGAAAAACTAGATATTGCAATGTCAGTTTTGCCAAAATCATCTGATATACTCATACGGGACACTTCTCATCTATAAAAATGATTTAATACCTTTGCTGCAATAAGACTGGAAGCAAAGTTGAACATGTAGTATTCAAAGGGATCTAGAAATAAAAATTTTTGAAATAAATATTGGGAAGAAAATGCAGCTGGACTGTAATATCTAAACATTTAAAACTGAAATTTATAGCTTTAAAGACATACTAAACGTAAGGAGTCCTGACATGGGGAACTGTAGCTTATTGTGAAAAAGAGGACAATCTGGTAGAACTCCCTTATGAATGGATACCCTCACTGGACCCTGCAGAGAACACAAGGTTACAGCAGAACTTGCTTATGAGCCAAGACATTTGTAAAAGGGGGTTATATTTACCGGCAAATAACTGATAGGGATGTCATATTTGTAGTCTTCAGCTTGTAGTTTGTACACCAGCTTCATCATGGGTCCACTGTAGGTATTATAATATGACAGTAACAATTGTGTGAAATTATTTAGCAAAATGTTTACATGTGAATGCTTCAACTACAACAAAAATGAAGATATAGGCACAATTCAATAAGTATGCATAAATATATCAGATTCAAGAACACATCACTGCCTTAACGTTTACAACTGATACAAAGGAAGAATAAAAACTTAGCTAATCTCTAGTAAACATGGAGAAGTGGATTGTTATAATATTTCGGAATGATATGGCAAAAAAAAAGTTTTGTACTTTTTTTGCAGTAAGGTTGTACAAATTTGACCAGAATTTATATTCCAATTAATTTGCCTTTATGCTCTGTAACAGTAAAATAAGATTGCACTAAAACCGTTCTGTACAGAGATGTTTAAATTTTACTGAACACCCTAAGTATAACTTGAACAATGATTGCACCCCCAACCTCTCGAATGCACTTCAATAAGGCCTCTCAAGCCACACAAAATCTAGTTATCATAGAAGCAGAATTAGAATCAGGAATAAAACTGGTGCATATTGACAATGATGGTTAGGTCTTTGTAGATCCATCAATTATGCCAAAACAAGCACATTTAATAGAATATTGCATTTAAAGACAAATGTACAAAAAAATGAAACATAACACTAACCACGGATCGAGAAAGTCCAGAACGATGTTATACTCGTTCATGCGAGCATGCAGAAATCGCAGGTTCCAGCCGACAATGACTCCATCCAGACTGCCAAAGATTCCCTCAACCAGCCAGGGAAAGACAGAGTGAAGCTCCTGATTCAAACACAAATATAGTTTTCTTTTTCTAACCCTTTTATAATTAGTATTTCTTCAGTAACTACTTACACAGAAATGTGTACAGCAGATTAAACTTTTCTAAAAGCTTTTTTCTATGTATAGATAAGTCTATTTTTCATCTTTGTATATAACCAATTTTTGTGATACCTCACATAACCTGTGATATCACTGGTTACTTAAATCTGGTTTATTTCGCTGATGCCGTTGAAATGACCATCAAATAGATTTCCACTTATTTAAAAAAAAATTGTTGAAAAAAAACCCCTGTACCTGTGATTTCTTTTTGTATAAAACAAAAGAAAACGTTTTAGATAGCAGTGACTTTCCACCTCATGCAGTCCAAATCATTGCTGTTCATTTGCTCGATTTAAGCCACCAGTTTAAAAAATGTTTATTTTAAATCACAATGCAATTGTTTATTGCTTTGTACCTTAGCAGGATAGTCATCGATCACCTTCATCAACTCCTGACACCTTTGAAGTAAAGGCTTTGTGCTCCAGTCGGCTTTAAGGTTGGCCTGTTCCAAATAAAACATAGCACCAAAATTTCAATGGTCATGTGCCATCACATGTATACACGATTATGTTAAATGAATGATTAAAAACATCAGTAATGATTGATCACAGTCTTCATCAATGGTTGTATGTCAGTTAGTAAAAAGGGTTTTGTTTTTTCTTTCAATGTGTACCTACGATGAAATTTTAGTACTTAACTACATTTTTTTTATCCTTTCTTGTCTAACAAAATACAGAAACAGAGTAGACAGACGTAAATGATGCGACCAAGCTGAAAGTAAAAAATTTTGTCTGTAAATTTTACTGAGCTGAAATGTATTTTTCTTTTACTGGAGTAAAATTGTAGACCAGTAGCTTTAATACACTTTAAGTTAAATTTCATTGAAATATATATTTTATTACTCTTTCCACCTTTGCTAAATACACAACTTAATATTCATGTCATTTTCAGCTTTCTACCAGTCGCCCCTCTTATACGTCACTCTGGATAATGACAATTAACTAAAGGATATACAATTTCAATTTTAAAAAAAGATTATCCAAAAAGATACAAATTCTACAGGGCAGCTGACATCTGCATGTAAAGAATTTAACAAAGCTTGAATGTGTACAAAAATGTGACTAAGTTCCTCTTACCAGCAGATAACTAGGCTGTTGTATGGCAGCGGGAGCAGCCATCATTCTAACCTAAGTAGATAAAGTCCACGATTAAACATGTGGCAAACCAAATACAGCAATTCACCCGACAGCAAACAAAGTTTATTCACTACTCAAGTCATTCTGTAAGATTTATTGCAAAAATATAATGTTAAACATCTACACACCGCTATAGACCCGACCTGAAATTCAATTCGGCGTGCTGCTGTTGCTAACTATCAGCTAATAAACACACGCCCATATACGCTGTTACAAACAGCTAACTTAGCAAAGCTACAGGGCTTTAATTTTATTGACACGAATTAAATCTATATTTGGTAATAAGTACATTTTTTGCTTTATTTTCTCAATCAATACCTTGCAAGACAGGTGAAAAGTCTAAGAGCAATTCCAAAAATACCGCGTTCAACGCAGCGTTCGGTAGCGGAGCTAATGACGTCACTTCCACTACGTGCAAATCAAACTTCCGGAAAATGTAAAAATGTTCCTAACTTTAATTTCATATATCATTTTAATTTCCTTTTATTGTTATACCGGTCACATTGTAGTGTTTTATACAAATATTTGCCATGCGTTTGTTTTATCAACACGTACTCTTCCTGTAATATTTAATTTTTTAACTGTATTTCTTCCACATGTTATAAATGAGTGCTGGCATGAAACAACACAATAAAATGTCACGAAAACACCCACTTATTCCCTTACTCGGGGTCACGGACTTCTGCTGGAGCCTATCCCATAGGACGAGAGGCAGGGGTACACTGGACAGGTCGCCAGTACATCGCAGAACCACACATAGATGTGCAACCCGATTACGCACACAAGACAATTTAGGATCACCAATCAACCTAATGTACATGTTTTTGGACAGTGGGAAGAAACCGGTGTACCCGGAGTAAATCCACGCCGGCGCGGTAAAAACATGCACTCCGCTCAGAAAGACCCCCTTGACAAGGAATCGCACCCGGAACTGCTAATCCCATTTTACTATGGGAAGAAAACAAAAAAAATATTTAACGCAAAAATGATTTACATTTTCAAAATAAAAAAACAACTTACTTTTTTGTTTTTAATGTTTTTTGTGAGCTTAAACATAAATTTTTT
>JAOTQW010000016.1:8562239-8579514 GCA_026260075.1 Sisor rabdophorus
CCCCCGTGACCCCGAATTCGGGAATAAGCGGGTAAAGAAGATGAAATGAAATGAAATACAAAAATAATGTATATACATTTAGCAGAAATAGAACTCTAAATTATTAGGTAGACCTACAATGCAGTGCCAAATTTAGCACTTAATATTAAAAAAAACAATGAGTGTTTTCACTGTTTTTATAAACTAATAAGCACAGTGAACATGTGAACCAACTAAATATTAAACAACAATTTGTATAAGTATTATATTGCAAATGTACTAATGACAGAAGAATTTACTGTTGGTTGAAGATGATGTATTAGGCGGGGCTGTTAAATGCTGAGGCCTGGGACACCTTGCCGCCATCAGAAGAGACGAGTTGGATCGAGTTCTAAGCAAAATTCCATTCCAAGCTGTTGACATGACAAGTTTCAGCTTTTGCCTCTCTTTTTTAGCTCAGGCAAGAATAAAGGGCGCACACATACACACATACAAATTGGTCATAAAATATGGACAGCTTTTACAGAACTGGAAAACTGTATGTTTAACAAGAAAATTAAATATTAAAAATTAGATAGAAGAAAGATGACCATAAGTGTGATATTTTATACTGGTGGGGTCTGGGTTTTTGGGGGGAGTGTTCCAAAAATAAAAATGTTTTTGTAAGTAGTAAGATTTTTTGCTGGTTGAACCAACATACCCAAGCATAAATACATTTAAAAAATTTGCTTATGCTAACTACTGGTTAGGAAAATGTAAGAAAAAAGGACCTGCTTTTCAAATAATTGTTCAGTTCAATAATCATACTTTGGGGGGGGGGGTTGTTTTGGTTAAGAAAAGATAAATGATTGATAAAATGTGCAGCCCTAATTAAAAGCCAGTGTATTTAATTATGTTTCTAACGTCACAAACAAGAACCGTTGGCTATCTAGAGCTTATTAAGACCACTATTTTAGACAAACAGTGCTGCACATAAGCTTTGTGTGTGATTGTTTCCATCTCCCCTGTAAGCGATTTCCTTATTGCATCTTAGTTTATGAGGTTTATAATGACGCTGTCATGTGGGGAAAACATGTTCATTAATATATTTATGAGAACAAGACTTGCAGCATCTGTTTGTTGTACATTAAAAACGTTTAAAGATATGTTTGCGCAAATAATTATAACACACAAAGTTATGTGCATGTGTGTGAAGTGGAAGATAAATCCCACGACACATTATAGCCTAGAGGTGAAAACTGTCAATTAGAGCAGTTATTTCTGGCCCTGTTTTCTGGGTTTTCTACTATCTTCAGTGTGTTTGAGTGAGTGTGTGTGTAAGTGAGTGACTGAGTGAGTGTGTGTGTATAAATTTTGTATAAACGCTTTTAAAAAGTGACTGAAAACCACTGGGTATTGTTGCTTTATTGCCAACCATTGCTGAAAGTAAAGTAAAACGTACTTCTATGTTGCATATAAATTGGCTGGTGTAGTGGTCCTTAGTCCTGAACATGATCCTAATTTCATAACTTTTCTAATGTTGGGTTTGATGTGTTTTCCTATGTTTCAGTTGGTTTCCACAAGGTCCATTAAAGGCCATAAGGCTATGCCAAATGTGATTGGGGAAAGGAATCTGTGATTTAGGGATACTTGACATTTTTTTAATTAATTGATTGAGCATATTTAAAAAACCTATACAATATATAATTTTAGCATCAACATTGCAATATGTGTGTCTGCAAAATAAAGTAAAAGTTTGCACATTGTTTTGAGGTTACAAATGTAAACATTTCAATAAAGTTTAGAGAATTCAGGTGCAAGAAATTCTTTTGTAGATAAATTGTACTTTATTTTATAGGGGTGACTGCAGTGTGATTTTACTTTGAGTACATTTTAATTTCTCTATTTGATTCTCCAGAAAAACACACATGGCTCTGGTTACTTCATTAGAATTTTTAAATTATTGTATTTATCTATCTAGGATCATTTCTGTCATTTCTTACAAATGCACTCTCTTATAGAATCACTGCAGTTATTCCAAAAAATATATTTTTAAAAACAGCTGTTTACTTTATCTGTTGAAAAATTCTTTATATATCAGAAAATAAATTATTGCTATGTCAGTTTTTCCACTTACCTGGTGTAGCTAAATGAAAACAGGCTTTTAAACGTAATTTATTTTTTAATGACTTTAAATGCCAAGTTTGTGAAATGTATACAGTTTTATTATCATTCATTTATCCATCTTATATACCTGCTTATTCTCTAAATCGGGGTCACAGGGGTCAGTTGAAACCTATCCAAGCGCACACAGGGCAAAAGGCAGCTGTACACCTTGGACAGGTAACCAGTAACCAGCAGGGCCACACATAGACAAACAACCACACGCACTAACATTCACTATGGGCAATTTCAAGTTACCAATCAACATAATGTATGTGTTTTTGGACTGTGGGAGGAAACCACAGAACCCTCGCATGCAAAGGGAGAGAAATATCTTTGCCTGGAAATCATACCCAGAACCTTCTTGCTGTGAGGTGACCGTGCTAACACTCCACCCAGTTTGTAAAATATTATATATAATTTTATCGTCATTATTACACATTATAGTCAGTTGCTGGACTTTTAATGGGTTTTTATGAGGCACTGCTAGTGAGTAACTGGTGTTGTGGTGTTTCCACAGGTGGGTGATATAGTAAAGGTGACTCGGATGAACATCAGTGGGCAGTGGGAAGGCGAAGTGAATGGCCGAAGAGGCTTGTTTCCATTCACCCATGTAAAAATATTGGATGCCCAACACCCAGATAAAAGTGAATGACTTGTTTTGGGGTTTTTTGGTGCCCTTCTCGACCTGCTGGCTGCCCTGCCGTCGTCACCACCGGAATCGCACTTGCCTGCTTGTGGTTTTGCCAAAGAGCATTTTTCTCGAGCGAACCATTTGCACAGCTTTTGACTGTTTACAGCTCTGAACTCAAAATAGTTCCTAATCCCTTTTTCCTGGTATCATTTTCCAGACTGGTATTTTTGTCTTCCCTTTAATGTGCTTTTATTGTCATCTGTCCTTGTGCCAAGGTGAGGTTTGAGCATTCTAGCTTGTTGCCAAGCCCAGTTTGTTGTTTTTCTTTCCCCTCCCTTGTGAGAAGCTAGCTTTTTTGACAGGCCAAACCCCCACTAAGAAGGAGATTCAGTCTTATTGGGGGGAAAAAAGAGATTTCGAAATAAAAACTGGGCCTCTTAGCCCAAAAGCTAGTAAGACTCGTGTGAGAAAAGCAGTGGTATAAGGGGTTCTGTCTCCACATTGCAGCACATCATATGAATTTAATATTTATTTATGGTACATTTCTGAAACAGACTTTATGTGGCTACAGTCTACTGTAGCCTTTTTGTTTTGTGCCATGATAATACATATGTAACTATCAGGTGGAGTGATGTAAGAGCGTTTTACGTTTGCAGCTGATTTATACCTTCTGTGCTAATGTGACCAGAAGTGTTTGCACACGGTATCATAACCGGTTGGAATTGATCTGTGATTGCTGCTGCTGCTTTCTGCTTTGCCTTTGTTTTCACTGAGCTCACTTCATGTTCTCATTTAGCTGATTTTTTGCACATTGTCAGTTTTCATTTGTAAATGATTGTGTTTAGTTGCATTCAGATTATTTTTTTAAGATGCCACTTAATTGGTCTTTTTCTGTGTAGTGAAAAAAAAGTTATTTTCTAGAATATGGATAAAATACATGCAAGTTGCTAATGCGCATGATTTGCCCTAGAGTGCTCTTGCTGAATCTGCGTTCACATGCCGTTTCTGCCTTTATTCCGTAAGGTTTCACTGGTAACACCTAGTCTGTTACAATCCTAACTCTCCAAACAGTTGTACGGATGTTCGTTCTGTATGGGGGGAGGGGGGGATTGTGGTAAAGCACATCTAATAATGCATTATTTGCCAGCATAACAATAAAAAGTAAAATATACAATTCATGCTCATCACTGCCATTTTGGTTTACTAGTTGCTTTATTATTTTTCTGTTAGAATGACCTCACTGCTTACCCCCAAAACAAATTAACCGTGAAAAGTTGATTAACAATTAAAATAGGATTAAGAAATTAATAAAGGTTGATGCTCTTAGTAAATAAATGTAAATTAGCTTGGGTGCAATTTCATGAGTTTATATATCTTTGTTTGTCCCCTCTTTCCTGTCTAATATGATAAAGTTTTAAAGCTTTTGAGGTCACGTCCACAAAAGAGTGGAGTAATATTGTATAAGTGGTTATCTGTGTGTAAATGCAGGATTGTGTGTTCTGCTTCACATCTCTATTTTTTCCCCCTTTTTGTTAAACCTGTTTTTGTTTCAAATGCCAGTGAATTATTCTGCTGAATTTTTGGTTTTCCAGTGCGAGAAACGGTTTTATGCTAATACATTTCAACTGTCAAAAGTTAGCTTTTTATTATTATTATTATTTTAAATGTTAACAGTATTACTGTGTTATTTTGTTTTCATAAATAGGTACCTTCAGTGTCTGTAGTACAAAAATGGAAATGTGCCTTTTTTTGTTATTTTCTTTAAACATTGTGTTAATTGCCCATCCGTAACATCCATACTGATACAATCTGGCTTGTACAGTGACAAAATAAAATTTACTTCTCTAAATGGACTCAAGTCTGATTTTTGTGCAAGTGTTCTGGAGTTAAAAATTCTATTCATGTTGATGGCTTTCTGTGGAGAAAGACAAGGCGTTTTTGATGTGGAACAAGATGACAGTTTTACCACAATTGTTCTGGATTTTTCTTTTCTTGCTTTCCTCCTTTTATTTTAAAATTAGCATCAGTCTTTGTCACTTGAGAAATAAAGCAATTAGAGGACCTTAACGAGGTACTAAGAAAAGAAACGTGTTCTGATTATCTACTGAAACTTCTCAAAGGCACTTCTTGTAGTTTTATAGGAAAGCCAAGTTCTCTTCTGCTTGTCTCTAGGCATTGGTTTAAGTCTAACTCTATTTATTTTTGTTTTCCCCCTCCTATTAAATGTTGTTGTAAGAAGTATAGTCTAAGTTATTCATTTGTTTAATTATCTTTTATACCCGCTTATTCCCTAATTTAGGGTCATGGGCTTCTGCAAAGCCACATAAAGACAACCACACACTCACATTTACTCATATGGGCAATTAGGCATCATTAATCATCCTAATGTACATGTTTTTGGACTGTGGGAGAAAACCGGAATACCCAGAGGAAACCCATGCAATTTTTGTGCTATAGTACATTTAGACACTGAAATTGTTGTTTCAAAGTTTATTTGGGCTTTCTGTTTAAAGTTAATTTGTTTTTGGTTGGTATGTTGCTTGTTACATTTTAGTTTTTTTCTATTTTATGTAATGTTCGTTTCCAGGTTCCATTCCCGGGCGAGGGGTCTTTCTGTGCAGTTTTTATGTTTTCCTCGGTTTTTACCGGTTTACAGTCCAAAAACAGACATTAGGTTAATTGGTGACTCTATATTGCCCAGTGAGTGTGTGTTTGGTTTTGTGATGGACTGTCAACCTGTCCTGGGTGTACCCCTGGCTTTTGCCCTATGTGTACTGGCATAGGCTACAGAAGACCCCCATGACCCAGAGTTAGGGAATAAGCAAAAATAGTAGATGAATAATGTTTTTTGTTTGGTTTTTTTTTTTCTCATAAATTTGGTATTTGTATCAGCATTAACCTATGATTTACCTTAAATGCTTTGAATCAATACTTTTACTTCGTACGTTTTCTAGTGTAATTACACAAAAACAACTGTTGTGATTACTGAGCAATGAGGTATTTTCTTCAAATTGCATTTTTATTTCTTACAACATAGTAATTTTCTTACTGTGCTGCTTTTAATAAAACTATGTATTTATCGTTTGGTTTACAGTTGCAATTAATTTTGTGACACCCTTGCTATTTTGCTATTAATTATTTAATAGCAATTGTAAAAATTTAAATTTAAATAATTTTAAAAACATTTAAAAAAAAACATTTAAAAACATTGTAAACTGTTCTTCAGTATGTGAAAGTGCTTTCAAAAAACTGCTTAGAAGTCCAAGCGCTCCTCATGTCCCCGACCTGGCAAAGACACAACATGGCAGTGTGCCTTGACTATTTTGGACATGTTTGTGTAGCAACTGGTGACAGAAGATATTCATAACTACTATGTAAGGAACACAACAGTTATCCATGCTGGTTCTTTTTACTAAAGATTGCATAAACATAACATGCTTGGTTTCTTTTAATGTGTGTACCTAAACAACAGCAACAAATCTTTCTTTTGAAAGTCATGTTTCAAATCATCAAATAAAACAATTGTGGAAGCTCTGGTAAATTTTACAACTTTGGATATGTAAATTGACCTAAAGAAGCAGCCTTAAAGATTCGATTAATTTGTGAACAACTTGGTAATAAGAGTGAGTGCAGGATGCCTGGTGTAAACAGGTGCAAACCAGCATGATGGTGTCTGGTTCTGGTGTTGTACAGAACGTGGGCCTCCATCTAAAAATGTCATTTGTTACTGTTTTTCAGCTGTTTGTTGATTTGTGCTCATAATCAGATCTTGATCGTAAAAGATCAATGTTCTTAAAATAGTATGATGTCAAACACTAATTTGCATATTAGGCATGTAAATAAGGACGTAAAAAAAAAAAACCTTTCATAGTACAGCTGTTTACTCAACATTTCATAGCTATACCAATAATGTATTACAATTAATGATTTATTTTATTTATTAGTAAACTTTTTATAATCATATGTCATATATTTCAATACAATATCATATATTATTTATAACTTTACTCTTCCCCAGGGCTTCGAAGAAAAGCTGAACTGAGTAGCTTGCCTGTGGTTAAATGTGAAACCGTCATAAAATCAACAAGTGCAACTTTAATGCAGCTCGGATTGAACTATCTACATGATCCCGATCAGTTTATACTATATAATGAATTAATGCAATTCTAAAGACATCTTTAATGTTTGAACCACATTGAAGCATAAACTGGAATGTCTTTCCTAAATCTCTAATGTCCTCTAGGATCTAAGCTGCAGTTTGTTAACTAGTTTTTAATGCATAATGTGTAAGTCTTTACTGTTCTTAACAAAATTTTGCCTACTTATTTATTCACTTATTCATTCATCTTCTATATCCACTTATTCCCTAACTTGGGGTCCGGGGATCTGTTAGAGCCTGTCCCAGTGCACATATGGTTAGAGGCAAGGCTACACAATGGACAGGGTCTTTTTGTGGGGAAATTGCATGTCTCCATTTTGCATGATTTTTTTAAATGATGATTATAAATTGTACATAGGAGAAAGTGTGAGTGTATGTGGCCCTGCAGTGGACTGGTGACCTGGCCAGGCTGTACCCCTGTGTGCTGGGATAGGCTCCAGCAGAGCCCAGTGACCCAGAGTTAAAGAATAAGCGGGTATAGAAGATGGAAGGGTGGGAAGACGTAATATCCCAAATGGGCAATTTTGGGGGTTTAGAAGTGAAAAATTCTGTAAAATTGAACAAATCAAATAATGAAATAGCACACGTGAATAGCGCTTGTGGAGGTTTAATCTAGGTACTCCAGTTTCCTACACAGTCTAAAGAATGTACATTAGGTTGATTGGTGATCCTAAATTGTGTACCCCACAATTTAAAGGGCCAAAGCACTTTGAGTCTGATTAAGTCACACTGCATCCTGATACATTAAAATACGCCTGTTTTCTTTGTTATTCCGAGCTTAAGGTTGCCATCCAGACAAAACCATGTTTTTTTTACTGCAGTGCTTACTTATTATATGTCTGGTCAAAGGAAAACTGCCCGTTGACTGAGCCTTGTGTTTCTCAAGGTTTCTTTCTCCCACAGCCCCCGTGACCCAGAGTTATGGAATAAGCAGGGATAGAAGATGAATGAATGAATAAACCATCGCTCTCGGCATAAAGATGCAAAGAATTGAAATTAAACAGTACAATTTTAGACTTTAGTTGGCTCACTATTACATTTATACAACTGCTTATCTACATCTTATATGACAGCTTGCCGTTATGGCATTTAGAAGTGTAAAAGTCAGGAACCTTACAGGCTGATCTTAGTTGAGCAAATTTCTATTTATTACTTACAAAAAAAGTCGATTAACACTTTGTCATTTAGAATCTAACACCAAACTTCTAATTACCACCAGATGTCTTTTTTCACGCCTTATCCTATTATATCACTCTGCTGCCATGATTACACACTCATGTGAATCTGTTTTAAAGATATTTAAGTTTATTAACCAAAACGTATTCTTACAAAAATAGTTATATACACAACATATATGTCACAAACATTAATATTTTTTACATGAACATTTGATATCACCAAAGTTCTATTAAATTTTGTTCACCATTTTGTAATACTATTTTTTTTATAAAAGACAAAAACTAGATACATCAACATAATGATATTTATTCATTTATTCGTCTCCTATACCTGTTTATTCCTTAGCTCAAGGTCACGGGGGTCTGCTGGAGCCCCATCATCACACAGGGCAAGAGGCAGGGGTACACTCATATTCACCCAATTTAGAGTCACCAATAAATCTATTGCACGTGTTTTTGGACTGTGGGAGGAAACCAGAGAGCCTGGAGTAAACCCATGCAAGCCGTAGTGAGAAGCAGGGGTACACCCTGGACAGGATGCCAGTCCATTACAGGGCCAGACAACCACATGCACTTACACTCACTCCTATGGATCATTTAGAATCACTAATTAACCTGATGCACATGTTTTTGGACTGTGGACGGAAACCGGAGTACCCAGAGGAAACCCATGCAAGCGCGGAAAGAACATGCAAACTCTGCACGGAAAGACCACATACCTGGGAATCGAACCCGGGACCTTTTTATTGTGAGATCGAGTTTACACTAGGCTAATATTTAGACTTTAGGCAAATATAACCCAAATCTGAATTTATTTTGCCCAGATGTGACTCAGATCTGTATTTAATGGCCATGTACAAACCAGCACAACATCAGAAACCACATGGAATTAGATCTTTTGGGTTCTGATTTGTGGTACTTATATATGTAATTTTTAAAAATCAACACAGGTCAAATGTTTTGCAGTGCGAACAGTTATGTCGGAATTTGTGCTAGTTGTATGTTGACAAACCTCCAGTGGAATGTAAAGAAAGAGACAACATGCTATCATTAAACATTTAACCCTTTCTTCTTCTTCTATTTTTTCTTGCCTATCAATTCATTGCACATCAATTTACTGCACATCATCTTATAAAAGTAAACACATAATGCTGCTTTCTGTGATGTCTATATTTATTTTTCTGTATGACAAGTTAAGTTTTGGGTTAGAAGTTGTTCCTTCGCGCACTTTGGCCAGTTTAGGACAGTGATCAGTTCACACTGGAAATCTGATATTAGCCACATTTAGTGTCCAGTTGTAGCAATTTTACATGTGATTTATTAAAGGAAAAATATATAAGATATGGACATGAGTTCTTTCAAAGACATAAAATATAGACAGAAAATCTCTTTTCAAAATAAAACAGTATCAATTTACAGAATAACATTAAAAGTTAGCTTTCTGTACCATGTTCAATTTTTCCTTCACACATAAAGAAAGCAAATCGGTCGACATTGTTTTCCTGATTAATTTATCAGCTTTAGCCAGCTTAAACCATCTATTTCATTTCATCTTCTTTACCCGCTTATTCCCGAATCCGGGGTCACAGGGATCTGCTGGAGCCTATATCAGCGCACATAGGGCGGAAGGCAGGGGGTACACCCTGGACAGGTCGCCAATCCATCGCAGGGCCAACCATCTATTTAAGGTGTGATAAATTAGTATTTATGGGATGTATAAGTCTGTATTAAATGTGTTAGAATATATTGCTCTGTTCCTCTATAGTTTTTATTCCTGTCAAGATATTTTTCTTGTGTAGTCTTTTTATAGTCTGGTCTCTTGCTTAGCAAGAGTAAGGAAACAAAGAGTACTGACTCCACTCTGCCATGTTGCTATGATGATATCCAGAGGAATGTGGGTGTGGTGGTGGATGTGACTGAGGGTATGTGGAGCCTGAGTACTGCCCTGCTAAAGCTCCACTCCAGTGGCTTAAAGGCGGCTGCTCCATAGTATATTGACTGTACAAAGACATTCCTGGTCTACTTTTCAAGCAGCCTTCCATGCTGGTGGCCATGGAGAAGTCTAGCGCTTTTCTGTGAGAAGCATCCAGACTTATAGTAGGCTGAGGCCTGGAAAGCACCTGATCAGGTACAGTGGCCATGTCATTTGACTTGGATTCAAAAGCCTGGTAGTCAGTTTGAGAATCTGTGCAGGAGGGTGAGGACATTCTCCCAAACTGAGTTCTGCAAATAATACAGTATGAAAGAAAATTATGTAAAAATGAGCAAGTCAGGTGCAATTTGATGTTACAGTAACTGAGTATCTAAGTGTCCGCTATTGATATTAACATACCTGTGCGATTGGTAGTTGACCTGTCCAGGAACAAGTTGCTCTGAGTTTGTGTAATCCATGGCTCCCTCATTTTGCAGACTTTGACCAGGATCCTGTACTTCTTCCCATGGGGACATGTGAGCATCCTGGGCCATTTCTTTGGGCATCATGGTATCTGGATCTTTTCTTTGAGGGTCATATGGCAGCCTAGGTACATCTGTAGGCGGTGAATGAAACACAAGTTAAAATGGAGGCGATACCATACAAAGTAGCATTAAACACATCTGGTGAACATGACAAGTTTAAGCATGAACTCAGAAAACCAGGAATCTGACATTATCTGCACTAAATCATTTGGTTTAATTATAGTTAAGAACATGGTGCCTGTACTAACTTAGTACAATGAAAGCTAAAGCTTTGATATATTTTGTGCTTACCTTGAAAACATTCAAACTCTGGTTCTTTGTCTGAAGTCTTTAGTTTCTTTGCTGCATTTTCTGGATTTTTCTGAGCTCTGTGCCTGCAACAGAATACAAAATGTTCTTTAAACTCCGTATTCTTCTCATCTTATTATTCTATCTCATCATACTCAACCCACTGCTCACCTTTTGTTGTGAGTTCCTTCTTCTCTGAAGCCCTTTGCAAAGGGGTTGTGGTCTATTTTCAACTTGGTGATCTTTGGGAAAAGAAAATTTCTAGTTAACAAAAAGTTGGAAACACAAAAACAAGAACTGCCTTTAAGGGGGCTGTATATCATTAATAGAACTGACCTTGGTGTTCTGGTAGACCGTGACTGCAGTAAAGCTGGTTTCAGAAAATGTAAATGTCTGAAAGACGCTCCATCGTACGCTATAAAGGTCATCCGCTTGCACTACATGGAAGCGAGGCTGGTAGCGATGCATTGAATGCAGAATGATCTACAGACAGAGGTGAAGAGGAGAAAGAACATGAGTCAAATACTAAAAAAAAAAACTAAAAATGTTGGAACTTTATTAAAACATTCTTACATGGCCCCTCTGGTCCAGAGGGTTGTTGGTAAGCTTCAGTTTGAGGAAAGAAATGGGCTGCTTCATCCAATGGCTACCCAGTGATGGAGAATCTGGATGTATATATGTTCTAAATGGAGGTTGAGGCTCCGCTTTTCCTGCCACCTCCCACTGTTCGTTATTCCACTATATTTCCACAAATATGCAAAGAGAAACCCTTTTTATAAAATGTAATTTGTATAAAATGCCTGCTTCTATATTCAGGATACATGTGGTTTGTAGGATATAAACATACACCCGCACACTTGGGAGGGGGGTGAATTTATGTAAAGTAAGTGGATTGCCCTATATAGACCTTAATTGCTCTGCTGGAGGACATTAGTGGGGGAGTAAAGGGGAATTGGACTTGACTGGACCCCTGACTGAGAGAAGAAAAACAGGAAGTGATAATAGCCTTTGATATTTAGACTTTGCAGTGATGGGCAGGCCACGGGAGGAGCACCGTCTGCACTCGCAATTTTTTTTTTCTTGTGTGTGTGTGTGGGCTTATTTTGTTTCTCTTTTGTCTTTTTTAATAAAACAAATTCCTAAATAAGAAAGTTACCAATACTAATCTACAAGCTTACAGGTGTATCCATAGCAATATTTTTTGAATGCATTTAAAACAAATGTTTTTTTTAACTTACCTTGTATCTGGAATTGTCCACAGGGACCATGTCCACCATGATGAAATACTTGGCATAGGGTACAAGACCAGACACACTTATGTTGCAATAGGGAAACATCCTCCTAAAATTACCATTGAAAGTAATTTTGTAGGTTAAGCAAATGAAAAACATAATAGCAAATTTTATTTAACTTCAGAGATTTTTTTTAACTCATTACCTGCCAGATTTCGTAATAACCATTTCAGTCCCTATGTCATGAAAAGATTTCCAGAGCTCTGAATATTCCAGCTTCATTCTCATGTTTCCATGTTGGTACGAATCAGACGGTTGAGCAACTGAAGATGAGGCAGGCACTGTAGATAAATATCTCATGTCTGTAACAGGAATTATATCAATGTTACATTATGTGGTTAAAATAACACTGCTCATGAAATCATGCATATTTTTGCAAAAATTGTTCATTTACAATTTATTAAATACAGTTAAAAACCTCACCTGCTAATTGCTCCATTTGTTAGAAAAACCTCAGTGCAGCTTGGTTTAATTTGGCTCATTAAATATCTTTATACAATCTTGATCCTTAGCTGCAGACCTCCATAAATCCCTGAGGGGAAAAAGGAACAAACAATGATCTGGAGCGTGTGCACACAACCTTTGTAGTTAGTTGACCAACAGGTAAAATCATTGACAAAATGCCCCTGGGCTTAGCTCAACCTTGAGTTTAAAGAGATTGACAGAGTGGGTGGGGCTTCAAGGGGTCTGTGTGTGTGTGTGTGTGTAGAAAAAAGTGAGATGGTCTATTAGCATACTTTGAAGTGCTCTATTAGCACTGGGGGTCAGTGTGTGTGGTTGTTTAGGGCTGGAGTAGCAGGAGGAGTTAAGCCCTTGATCAAAAGGAGCCTGATGAGGATATTATCATGTAGCTGAGAAACAGTCGTGCCGACCATGTGCTCAGACATGCCTTATGTTGCATTCACTCCGAGACTTTTTTGGCTATAAATATATGGGCCTCTGCTATATATATGCTGGACAGATTTCACATAACATGAAATATTGTGTGACATCATACACATTATTATGTGCAACTGAAAGATTATATTACTCTCTTCCATGATATGCTGGCATAGCTTTTCTGTTAGTTTAAGCTCAATACTGCTAAAATGCATTCCGCAGTAACTTTCAGTAATTCAATTATATAAAATTTAAATATATAATTAATAGTATGTTTTACTAAATAACTGTAATATTTTCTGAATCAAACCCAGTATGTTGTACAATGATAATTTGTGTAAACTATTTTGTAACAAAATATATATATTTCTTTATTAATAATTAATGTTCAAAGTAGGTTTTCAGAAAAAAACCTATTAGCTACTTGTATTATTTTAGCTTACAATTTCCAAATAGGAGATTTATTTTATATTAAATTGTATCTAATTTATAAACTGTCCTAAATAAAATATTTATTAATTAATTTCTATACTTGTGTATTTCTTATCTTAGGGTCACAGGGATCTGCTTAAGCCTATCCCAGCACACAAAGGCATGTACACCCTGGACAGGTTGCCAGTCCGTTGCAGAGCCACACATAGCGAGCGACCACACACACTCACACCTATGCACAATTTTAGAGCTGGCAATGAACCTAATTTACATGTTTTCAGACAGTGGGAGGAAACTGGAGTAACCGGTATTTCTAAAATAAATTTTGTAAGACATAAGAAATTGATGCCAGAATGATGATATGTCTAATTTTTAACTCTAAATGTGTACCCAATTTATGTCCTCTCTACTCGAATGGCCCCTGTTTGGGTTTGTGTATTGAGCCCTGTCTGGCCTTGACAATGGGGAGATGGGCCTCTTAATCCTATAAGCACATGGAGCCATGGTGTCACAACGGCAGTTTAGCACTTAAGGGACGGCCAATTAGCAGCCAGTTAATACATAAGGTAGTGAGGTGGGGTGGTGGTGAAGGTCCACAGGAAGTTCTGTTTAACCTTTGTGAAGTTCCACAAGGACAGGGTTGTCTGTGGCCTATACACATGCTAAGTGCTGAGATGGTGCAGAGATGGAGGAACGTTCACACACATTCAGCACATTCTTTCAGCCATAATCGTCCAACTAAAATTGCTTAGACGCTGCAAAAGATTTCAAATAATAAATAAATCGAATAATTTTATTTATTAAAAAAACAAAAAAGACCAGGCTCTTTAGAACCTATAACCACTCCTATTAAGGGTCAAACTAAAATGAATGGTTCTACATTTAAGGTCTACTATTTTTCTTATCTTTATCTGGAGCTCGTGCTGGCAAAATGACTGGAGGTCGAACGTGTTAGTCAACCAGATATAAATATGCAAATAATACATTACAAACATTACGAAAGCTGTGCAATTATCTGTATCACTTCTACAGCTTTGCCTGTTAATAATAACCTGTTCCATCAGTTAATGATTCGAGTCCTACATACACAACTATTCTTTCTGTAGCTATCCAGTGTTTATGGGTAACAGTGACACACAGAATCAGAAGCCAATGTGCTGTTTAAGAAGTATAACCTGTTACTAACCCTATAATGAAACTGCTACTGCACAACTATTTTCATGTACACATTTAATACACTCAACACAGGAAGGGGCTGTGAGCTCATATAGATCTTAATTGTAATTTTTTACTCAAATTTTAACATACTGTAGAAAAATGTTTCTTGTTTCTCGATCAGTGGATCTATGTTTTTCTCTTAACAAGTTATAACAGTGGTATAGTTTATCTTCCAGCATATACACTACATTACCAAAAGTTGCCTGACCATCAGATCCAGATAAATACATATATGGAAGCACTCAGTTGTATGGAATGTTTTTGTATGTTGTAGTATTACATTATTCCTTCACTGGAACTAAGAGACTCCAACACCATTCCAGCATGACAATCACCCTAAACACAAAACACCTGAGCTCCATTATCACATGCTGGGTTATTATTAGAGTGAAATAAACACTAGTGTTCAGCACAAAGTCCTGATCTTAACACCACTGAAGACCTTTGAGATGAACTGGAATGCCGATGACATCCCAGACCTGACCTAGTGTCTGATCTCAATCTATACTGCCGGAGCTGAATAAACAGATATCTCACATTCAAGCTTTACAGTGGACTGGAATATTTTAAAATGAACAGTCCCCAATCTAACAGCCAAATAGGGATAAATCTGAGAGTAAAAAATATGTTTAAAAGCACATAAATCTGATAGCCTGGTGACCACAAACTTTTGAGAATATAGTGTAATGCTTGTCAAAAACATAGAGGCAAATAGAGTAAAGATTTAAGAAAGTTTTTTAAATATTTAGTGATCAAGGTAAGTGTAGCCAAACAGGCCACCATATCTCCGAAAAACACACACACAACAGTCCTTAAGTCATGCCTGCATTCTGTCCGTACATGTTTTTAATGCCCCGTTGGTATGACCTCAAATGATTCTCCGAAATTCTTTAAGTTTCAGTAGCACCCTTTATATCTGCAGCCAACTAAACCGAATGATAAAAGAGACTCGACATGTGTGTGTATACAGTAGTGTGTAAAATTTTCCAGTAACCAATAAGAGCTGATCAATTTAACCTGATCAATCAATTAGAAAATAAACAAAGCTGTTCAAAATAACATAATCTGTTATGTTACAGGGTGCCCCATAAGTTTCAATACAGAAAAAAAATAATTTTTAAAATAAAAACTTCTTTCTCCAGAATCTCAGATCTCATCCCACCGGATTTCCATGGTCTGGATATTACCAACACCATTACAAGCAAAACTACAGCTGTGCTTATATGTGTTCTCAAATGTCCTATTAAAACAATGGTAGTCACATTATACCAAATTATAGAAATAAAAATGATTTTATACATTATTATTTATATATAGTGTGTATATAAGGACACTAAGACAAAAAAGTTTTATGCTTTATTTATATTCATAGAACTGCTTGGATTTATATACACTTTATTACCAAAAGAGTGCGTGTGTTTGGAATGGACTGGCAGCCTGTCCAAGTTGTACCCCTGCCCCTCATACTATATGCGCTGGGTTAGGCTCCAGCAGACTCCTGTGACTCAAAGTTGGGGAATAAGCGGGTTAGAAGATGAATAAATGAATATTGCCAAAAGTTGGTGGTCACCTGACCATCAGATCCATATGTGGTTCCTCTCCAAACTGTTGCTGTAAATATGGAAGCACACAGTCCCTTTAACACTGTTCCAGCATAACAATGACCCTGATCACAAAGCCCCTGAGCTCCTTTATCACATGCTGTGTTATTATTAGAGTAAAAAAAACCACCACAAGTCCTAATCTTAACACCACTGAACACTTTTGAGATGCCGACTTCACCCCAGACCCTCCTTACCTGACCAAATGTAATGTTCATTCAACCTTTACAATGGAGTGAAAAGCCTTACTAGAAGAGTGGAGCTTTGTCAAATGACAAAATGGGTATAAATCTGGAAGATGTTAACACATGAATCTGATGGTCAAATGACCACAAACCTTGCCAATACACTCGTTCAGAGTTCCACATGCAATGTAATCTCACTTAAAATACTGCTGTTCTTGTCACATACCTGCATGTTTTAGAGATCATACTCAAGTATCAGAAAGTAAAAGTGGCTTTGAAAATAACTTGATTGCATTTGTCCATGACTTATTTTGCAGAAAAAGTACACTTTTCTCTACAAATCAAGTGAAACAGCTAAAAGTGAACATAGAGTAAACTAAAATACCAACAGTAAAAGCAATACGTTTGTGTTTAAAAAAATCGAATCCTTGTATTTGCCTGCTACTTTTTATTAATCCTCCCATTCGGTTCTTAAAGATAAGTGACAGATGAGCCTGTTGAGACAGAAACCTTCTGACTGGAATTTACTCTGAACCCGAGGGCACAAATCTTACCTTCATTCACAGCATAATGCCTTTCACCCTCTTAAGACACAAGCAAACTCCCTGTATAGAAAGTTGTACTTTTTTGGTGATAATAGTTAATTAATTATTGAAAGAAATGTTTAATTTATTATTTTGTAAAATAATTAATACCATTAATAACATTAAGATGTTTATAGGATGAAAACTTTTTTAGTCTGGTTTTAAGTATTGTAGCTCAGCTTAACATTAAACTACTATCTATCTATCTATCTATCTATCTATCTATCTATCTATCTATCTATCTATC
>JAOTQW010000016.1:8595367-8607440 GCA_026260075.1 Sisor rabdophorus
ACCAATCAATCTAATGCACATGTTTTTGGACTGTGGGAGGAAACCGGAGTACTCACGCAAGCACGGGGAGAACATGCCAACTCCACACAGAAAGACCCCAAGCCCTGGATTCTAAGCCAACCTTTTTTGTTTTGAGGCGACTGTGCTAACCACTACGCCCTTGTTGGAATTAGTTAGATTGAAAATCAGGATTCATCACATGATGCAATGTTGCCTAGTTTTGGTGAGTCTGTGCACAGTGTGACTTTGGATGTCTGATATTAAGTGGTAGTGCAGAGGATACATAATTGAACGCTAATAGGAAGATCAGGATTTGATTCCCGGCACCACCTGGCTGCCATTGTTAAGCGCTTAACCCCAATTGCTTAGTTGTATAAAAGAGATAAATGTAAGTCGCTCTGGATGAAGAAGTCTGCAAAATGTCATAAATGTTAAGGATGGGAGAACCCCATCTGCCTGAAGAGTTTGGAGATTTGTACCACTGTCTGTAACCTGTAAAGTTTTTGCATAAAACTTTCATGCTATCATCCATACTTAAACCAGCCTTTCCAATGAATGTGTTTGAGCTACATAGCTATTCTAGTGAGCTATTTAAGTTGTGTATGTTAAGATTTGTTTGCAAGGTTAATGAGGGATTTTAACTGCCTGTTCAAGTCATTGAGGAGGACTTTTGGTGCATTTTAACCTTGCTTTGTGGCAAAATTTGTTTTGTTTAGGGGTCTATTTTATAAATATCTTTCTAAAATGTTATTAGATATACAGTATTCATCAAATATGTTCATATCATTTATATACATTATATACAAGTGAGATGAAACTTATGCACAGAATAAAACCACTTGAAACTCAGCACATTTCAGTATGGTGTTTATTGAGCATATGCTGAAATGCATAATGGTGACTAAAGTCATGGGATTGCAAACCGTAGCACCTCATTAATGTGTAAGAAGTACATTGTTAAGTCCAGTCTATCATTGGGTTTTTATTGTTATTTGCACTCATTACGTAAACATAATAGACAACAGTAAAAAGCATGTTTAAGGCGAGGGAGATTCTTAATTGCTTTATGTACTGTATGAATATGATTATGGGTTTGCTTGTATCTTCCTTCTTCAGAACTGTTTTGGGTGATTATTGTGGTTGGCTCAGTCGGTGTTTCCTCACGCTTTGCATTAGTAAGGCTACTTTGTTGGAACACAGAGTTTTGTTACAATTGTCAAATTGTCTCCAAGACAAAAAGCATTCAAACATCACATATATTTCTGCCACTCTCTCAGCATACATTCTTAAGCTGTGCAAATCTAATTTGCTTTCATAAATATTAACTGTTTTTCAACCCCGAAGTTTTGGGGAGCATGCTCCCCCCTGAGCTGACATGCAGATGCCCCAATTGCCCACCCCCAGGTATTGCAGACAGAAAGGAAGACATTCAAAACCCTGATACCTACAAAGCATCTGCAGCTAAAGCTGTCACTCAACATGCATTTAAAATTTTTAGCTTGCCGCATCATATGGCTTCTCTCTATACATTTTTTCGTTGTGTTAAATTCTTAGAGTGGTTAATGTAATTAGATACATTGTTATCTAGCTTTATGGTTTCTTTGTAAAGGTAGCTTGGGTTGGAGCGCTAGCAATTTCCTGGACTCTTCTTCATGGGTTGAATGCCTCTCTCTACTCATTTTCCGTAATCTGCTGCTTGGTGTGGGTGGAGACTTTCTCCACTTTGCTGGCCACCATTTTTTCCTCCACTGACTCATCGACTGATTTTACTGTTTCAGTGACTGTTATAGACTTGGTGACATGCTTGGCTCCATCCTCACCCGTAGTGATAGTCTCAACTGTTTTGGTTATGACCACCTTTTGGCTAGGGTCATCCTTAGTAGGGCTTTCATCCACTCCATTCGAGATCACATCCTTCTTTTGTGGCTCATGCTTCTCTGGCTCTTTTTTGTCTTTATCCTCTTTTCCAGTGTCTTCTTTCTTGTCTGCCTTCTTCTCCTCTGGCTTCTCATCCTTGCTGGGCTTCTCATCTGCTTCAGTTTTGGTTTCTTCTTTTTTCTGGGGCTCATCTGAGGTTTCCTTCTTGGGACTATCGATTGTTGATGAATCAGGTTTTGGAGTATCTTTCTTGGGCTCCTCTGTTTTTGGGACATTCGGGCTCTCGCTCTTTGGGGAAGAAGCTTTTGGAGATTCCTCACTCTTTGGAGATGAAGCCTTTGGAGACTCACTTTTTGGAGATGAAGCCTTTGGGGACTCCTCACTCTTTGCAGATAAAGCCTTTGGAGACTCACTCTTTGGAGATGAAGCCTTTGGAGACTCACTTTTTGGAGATGAAGCCTTTGGGGACTCCTCACTCTTTGCAGATAAAGCCTTTGGAGACTCACTCTTTGGAGATGAAGCCTTTGGAGACTCACTCTTTGGAGATGAAGCTTTAGGAGACTCACTCTTTGGAGATAAAGCCTTAGGAGACTCACTCTTTGGAGATGAAGCCTTAGGAGACTCAACTTTGTCTGTCTTATCATCTTTTTTTTCCTCTTTCTCAGCTTCATCAGTTTTCTCTGGTTCTTTTACCTCAGCATCTGCTTCTTTTTTGTTAACATCCTCTTCTGCACCCTGTTCTTCATCAGCAGCTTCTTCTTCTTTTTCTTTTTCTTCTTCTTCTTCTACTTCTTCAGCCTTTTCCTTTTCTGGTGAGGCTTTTGACTCCGGTGCTTTTGTGCTCAACACAGTTTCCTCTACTTCGGTTTCCTCTACTTCAGCTTCCTCCTCACCCTCTTCTTCCTCCTCAGCTTTCTCTTCATCTTCACCCTCTTCTTCTTCTTTCTTCTCTTCCTCACCTTCTTCGCCCTCTTCATCCTCCTTTTCTTCATCATCACCTTCTTCCTCACCACCTTCTTCAGTCTCCGCTTCTTCAGCATCTTCTGCAGGTTTGCTGGCGCTCACTTCGGCCTGTTCAGAGGCAACAATTTCTTCTTCCTCTTTCTCCTCATCTTCCTCATCAGCTTCTTCCTTTCCTTCTTCTTCCTCATCATCTTTCTTTTCAGAAAGTTGTGCAGCCATTTCTGCCAAGGCCTCATCCAGCTCCAATTTCTCGTCTTCAACTCGAGTCTCCTCGATAATCTCTTCCACAAACTTGTGTTGGACCCTCAATTTGGGGGGCTCAGCTTTGACCTTAGGGCCCTTGGTAACGGTCTGTCGGTAGGGGTATGTACTAAAGTGAGTCTCTTCTCCTTCAAGTAGCTTCCTGTAAGGACAGATCCATGCCAAGATATATTTAGCATCAAGAAAAATATAGTGTATATATATATATAATTCTCTGTTATTTTTGTTAACAGCTTTCCTTATAGATGTACTGGGCTATTCAGGAAAATACTTACATGGATTTAGGGGGCACATTGAAGTATAAATGACTTGGCTGCGTTTAAAAAAATTATAATTTTACAGATAATTCGTTTTTTTCTTATCATCTTATATTTTTATGTCAAACAGTTGTGCCCTGCATATTAATCATTATAGGTATATAATTTTTATATTATATAAAAGATTTCAAGTAACTTTATTCATGACTAATGACATAGTCATGCGGATTTATAACTAATAATAATATCATGATATGATATTATTATTAGTTATAGTATATATATATATATATATATATATATATATAATGTTAAAGTATTATTACATAACATACGAAAATAAAATCTTAGAGAAGATAGTCTCTGACTGGACCTTTACCTGTATGCTGCAATCTCTATATCTAGAGCCATTTTAACATTCAGCAGGTCTTGGTATTCACGCAGATGTCTCGCCATTTCCCATTTCGTGCTCTTCAGCTCGTTATCCAATTGATGAATGGTTTCCTAGTGGGCGTAAATATTGCCTAATGTTAGTATAAATACTTAGTAAGTAAACAAGCTAATTATTAGTCAATAAGCTAAAAGTCAAAGAGAACAAGTTTATTATGATTTTACATTATATATGCATTGCAGAAACGTTATAGCCATTCCAATTTTGGGTTGCAACTTATTCAAATAACTGCTCTTCTGAAGGTGATGAGAGAGTTAAGCAGGTGAGAAAAAAAACCCGCATTCTGATTAAGCCAAGAAAACAACGGGGACTGCAGAGGCGTTTGGAGTTTGCAGGTACACCCCCCTCCTTGCCCCCTCCGTCCCCCATTTTTACACCATGACACAGCATCTCCGCTGCAGTGGACTCGCCTATGCAGCGAATTCGTCAGCATCTTTTATGTCTTTTATTTATTTTTTATTTATTTATCCTTTAAAGATTTTCTGTAGAGACACCGCAGTGTTACTGATAATATAAAATAATAGCATCAAACACATGTTTGATGTGTATAAAACAAATATAAGACTTGTAAGAATAAAGAACATTGCAATAATATTAAATTTATTATTATTATTATTATTATTATTATTATTATTATTATCAGTTAAGGTTTTAATAACGCCTTAGCAGAAAGTTTCACATTTTCAAAATATTTTTTAAGTATTATTTACAAACTATAATTAAGCATAATTATAGTTTGTAAATAATACTTAAAAAATATTTTTTTTAAGAATATTTTTTTCTGGTCTCATCAACAAAACTATTACAAAGGAATGATGTACAATTATATCTACTACTCTCAAAACATTTGTTAAATTTTTCATTGAAATAGGTTAATTAATATATATTATAGTTAAGTGGTATTTACCTGAAGACTAGCTAGATCAGAGTTGTGTCGCTCCTCAACATCGCTCAGTTGCCTCTCCAACGACTCCTTGGTCCCGCGAGCCGACTCCAGCTCCACTGTTTTAGCCTGCAGCTGGCGCCGGTAGTCTGAGATTTCATCCCGGGCGGACTTGATGGCATCCTTGTTTTGCTCTGCGGCTTCGGTCAGTTTGGCGTAGCGGCACATGAACCAGTCTTCGACTTGCTGAAGGTTGCGGTTGGAGTGACCCTCGAGTTGGACGCGGATCTCTCGCAGAGCGTCGGTGATATCCGCCTTCTGCCACTCCCTCTTTTCGGCACTAACGACGTGCGATGCCTGAAGCTGCGCGAGCAGCTCGCCGACCTCCTCTTCGTGATCGCCTCGGACGAACATGATCTCGTCCTGTAGAGCCTGGATTTTTTTCTCGAGTTCTGCCTTAGCTAGTGTGGCGTCTCCGGCATCCTTCTTCAGAGCGCGTGTCATGGCTTCGGTATCGTTGCGCACCCGTGCTTCATCCTCCAGACGCTCCCGCAGTCGCTGGATGTCGTCCTGCAGACGCTCAGCATCAAGATGCAGACGCGCCTTGTCGCTATGCAGCTGCTCGATAGCGGAACGGAGCTCTTGCAGCTCTCGTTCGTGTTCCTCACTCAGCTGGGTGCGAGAAACCTGCTTCCTCCTCAGAGCATTGATCTCTGCCTCAATCTGCTTGTTCTGCTCCTCTAGAAAGTGCACCTTGTCGATGTACACTGCGAATCGATCATTCAGACCCTGTAGCTGCTCTTTCTCATTGAGAGCTGAAGACGGCGTGTTCAGGTCCATGCTCAGGTCCATACTCTCTGTGGCCATCGTCCTCTTGTAGGGAACGGATGAGACCGGACTGGCCCGGGACCATGTCTGGGAGCGGAAGCCACTGGAGCCAGAGCCAGCACTGCTGCGGCTGTAGCTCGTCCTAGTGTCCATCACTCTCCGGAAGGGACTTCCGAGTACGTCTACCGAGTAACTCATCTAACCAAGTGCGGTGAAGACTGTGTACAGATGAAAGTGAAACGTGTAAGGTGGAGGCGTGCGCCAGTATGTATGTGGTGCGTGGCTCTCACAGCGCTTCAGAGCTTGTACAACTCCTTTATATACTGTAGTCGCACAGAATTATTTGGACCTGACCACTGATCCCACCTACTGGGAGGGTCTCTTTGGACACTGTAGTTATTAGTGGTTTAACAACCCTGCCTTTAAAGAGGACGTGGGTCCAGGTTGTATGTGAGTAGGTGTAAGGATGGGTTCTTAATGCCTGCCTGAAATTTATATAATCACTTAGTTATACAGTTTATTGAATTTATTAAGCAGCACTGAAATCTCATGATTTGACAGATATATTAAGCTGTTATAAGCTGATACTTTAGTGTAGATTAAACAAATAGTACATTTAATAAAACATGTACTGTCAATGTATTATCAGTATATTCATTTGAAACTATTTGAATACTATAACTGACCTCTTAAACACTGCTATTCTTTTTACTTATCTGCATTTTTACTTTTAATGCCTGTGTTTTTAGCTAAAATAAATCTAGCCTAGCCAATACCTTTAAAAAAGAACTAATTTAATTATAATTTATTATAATTTTTGATTTGATTATAGAATCAAATATACATCTTTTTATCGTTTTCCTCATTTCATGCAATTTAAAGTAACATTTTTATTTATTAATAAAGGGAACTAAATTCATTACAATAATTGGCAATAAAAGGCATTTATTTAAACAATTCAGGAAAAAAAAAACTATAAATCCATGTAGAAGCCTTGCCAGAGTGTAAAATAATCATCCAAATCATCCAATTTTAAAATGATAAATACTTAAATTTACATATGTTGTGATACATACAATAATACATTGGTAGAGACCTTAAAGCGCTGTGTACATTGCTCTGGATAAGAGTGTCTGCTGAATGCTATAAATTTAAATGTAGATGTACATACAATGATTTTTCAAGTACATCCTACAAATATAATATTGTTTTAGAGAGCTTTCCCGGTCTGACTTTTCTGACTCTAAATGGAAAATGCACTGGGCCCATCAGCTTTTATATGTCACAAAATAAAAACTGTTGGCAGCTTTAACTGCTAAATGAAATCCGCATGACTAGCCATTTACAGTATATTTTTCTTGTTTTTACTGCACTTTAGGGTCCTAGACACTGATCACCTTTAGTGCTCTCCCACCACATCAGTTTTTTTCTTTAGAAGTTTTCTCACATCCTGTAAACATTTCTGTAGATGAGCTTGCTATTATTTACAGATTAATTTTACTTATCTAGTTATTTAAATGTTTTTTATGGCCATAATTATAAACAGGACAAGTTATGACTATGTCTAGACTAATAATCTTAACTGCAGCAAGTTTATCTAGAACCTTTATGATGGGTCAGCAGTTTCACTGGTACTATAAATATAAATGGGATTCTCATTTGGATATTTAAAAGGCCATCAATTTAATAACAACAAAGCAAATTATATTTTGTTCAGCTTTAATTTGTGTCTATCCTAAGTGAACCTGTTTCTTTCCAGATGTTTTTATTTAAGATTCAGGCTGGAAATACTCAGTTCATCTGTAATATTGATTTTTTTTATTCCTTGTGCTGCAGTGTGATGTCACTGCAACGTCTGTAACCACACCTGCTGCAGATATTGCAACCATGCCATGTACTATCTCTTGATTCAAGTGCAGATTGTAATTTTACAAATGTGTTAGACATTATATCAGAATGGCAGGAGGTGCTCATTAATCAGGTCCAACTGAGGGAAAATCTTTGACCACTGTTAGTGCTGGTATTCATTGAGAAAAGGTAATTTAATAATATACGTATGATTTTTTTTACATTACCATGCTCCTTATCTGTAATGTCTCCTTTAGAGTAACAGCAGCAGCAACCACGATGCTGCAGATTTTTCTGATGGCCATTTACTTAATTTCTTGCTGTCCTGGATGATGGAGATGTCTTTCAAATGTGTTAACCAGCCAAGCCCAATCTTAGCTCAAGGTGCTTTTGGGACAGAGCAGGGTTTAAAATTCTGTACAGGCTCATCCAGACGCTGCAGAGCATGCACAGTCATTCAGGCAGCACTGCAGCAGAAGCATAAGAGACAAATGCGACCCAGGTTCAATAATAGAGGCCTGTGACATTAGTTATTACACCAGTGGACATATGGGTGTGGGACGAGCAAGTACTTATGAGCCTTTTAATTCATTGGCCTGATGTACAGGCTTACTAAACATTATCTGTGGTCTGGAGACATAGGAACAGTAGATAACCTGAGTTTTAGTAGCAGTGCAATGCAGAAAATCAAGCAGGTACAAATCAGGAGCTTTTCAGTGAATTTATATTGAAATGCGTCACTGTATGATACTATATTTATGACACTGTATGATAGACGAGTTTGTTTCGTCAGCACTAAATTAATGCCAGCAATAGAAAACAGTACATGTGTAATGATATATATAGCTGTACAACACAAAATGCACCACTGCAAAAAATTGCTTGAAATACAATTAAAAATTATCAGATTGCTTCTGAGACAATGGCTGTAGGTGTCAGTGACACCTACAGAAGCAGGGAAATAAGTCATTTGACGTGCACTGAAGGTTTTAATTTAACATTAACATCAGCAGGGTCGAGCAACAGGGTGCTGGGACTAGAAATCAGCAGACCCTGAATTAGGGAATAAGTGTGTAAAGAAGATATATGAATGAATTATTAAACATAAAACAGAATAAAATATTTATTTTATTTATAAAATATTCATATATTTTTTAAATATATGATACGGGCGGTGCGGTGGCATAGTGGTTAGCATTGTGCTTCACAACAAGAAGGCATGGGGTCTTTCTGTGCAGAGTTTGCATGTTTCCCCTGTGCTTGCATGGGTTTCCTCTGGGGAATCCGGTTTCCACCCACAGTCCAAAACATGCATTAGCATGATTGGTGATTCTAAATTGCCCATAGGAATGAATGTGATGGGCTGGTGACCTGTCCAGGTTGTACTCCCTGCTTTTCGCCCTATGTGCGCTGTGATAGGTTTCAGCAGACCCCTGTGATCCAGAGTTTGTAAATAAGCATGTATAGAAGAAGAATGAATGAATGAATAAATGAAGTTTGGATACCTAGCCCTGCTAACTGTACTGGCTTAATGCACTCAATCAGACACATTAACTGTCTCTGCTAATTCATGTCTAGACTTCAACAATTCACACTTTATTTTTTTATTATTTATTAGATAATAACTATTTACGTGTAAGGTCATACATGTTTGTATCTTTAAATTGTCCATACATTGTAATAATTGAAAGGAGCAGCATCTTGTATTTTTGTCCACATATTTTAATTTTATGTGAATCATAACAGGTGATGATTCAAGCTCAGTATTATATATACATCCTAGGTGTTTTTGATCAATGCTCATCTACTCTCTCCGCTTCCACCTTTATACAACATGCAGTGATGCAATGACTCAGCAGAAATAAGGGGGTGTTAGAGAATATGCTATACTGCTCAGAAGCACAATGCAAATATACAAATTGCCATCAACTTAATATGTTTAATCTCAAAGTGGCCAAAAATCAAAGACTTTCATGCATTTACTCATGCTTACAATCTCTTCTGACAGTCAAGTGAGCTCATGTGTGGGTTTAAAGGTTTATGTTTAAAATGGAAACTGTAAGCCTTTAGCACTTCAACATTAAATGGGCTAGTTCGACCAAAAAAGTTTTTTATATATTTTAACCCTGATTAGGAATATCTGGGTAAGGAAAATAAATAGATAAATGGATGGATGGATGGATGGATGAATGAAAGTTATAACGTTACCATTGATGAATACTCATAAAAGGTTTTTGTCAACAATCTTATCTTGGCCACAATGCAAACCAGTTTCCATGCCTAGTATGTCATCAATCACTTTATATTATTTTTCACACATTTTTTTCTTTATCCTTGGATGCCCATGACACAGACAGACAGATCTAATTTTAGGCATGGATTTTGGTTAAATAGAGGTGACTGGATGGAGGGATGCTAAAGGACAGACAGCCTATGCCTGAGGAGACATGGCGAGAGTATCCCGACACAGACAGCCATAAATATCCTGAAACTACAGCTGCATTTTCCCCTCCCTCAGTGTCTCAGTCTCAGCCTTTGTAAGGGAGAGAGCAGAACAGAGAGAGAGAGAGAGAGAGAGAGAGAGAGAAAGAGAATGAAAGGGATTCTGACCCTTTCATTCTCTCTCTCTCTCTCTCTAATATTCATATGTGTGCACTGTAATAATCATCAGTGTTTTTTATGTTTTTTTAAATTAGCAATTAAATCTATTGATGGGCGGAATGGTTGCATAGTGGTTAGCACGGTTGTCTTACAACAAGAAGGTCCTGGGTTTGAATCCCGGGCTTGGGGTCTTTCTGTGCGGAGTTTGCATGTTCTTCCCGCGCTTGTGTGGGTTTACTCAGAGTACTCCGATTTCCTACCACAGTCCAAAAACATGTGCATTAGCTATGGGCTAAACTGCCCATAGAAGTGAATGTGTGAGTGCGTGTGATTGTGTGCGTGTGGCACTGCAATGGATTATTGACCCCCCTGCCATTGGCCCTATGTGTGCGCTGGGATAGGCTCCTGCAGACCACTGTGAACCCCGGATTCGGGAATAAGTGGTATAGAAGATAAATAAATGAATCTATTAATATTTATCCAAGTAAAAATGTTTTATGATAGCGTAGCCTCCATTTAGATTTGTTACATTTTTTTTCTGTCATTATGTCTTTACAGTAATACACTAACCCAGCTCTGAGCAACTCTAAACAACCGAGTGTGCTACGATTCTATAAATGTTAGTTCTCCGGATTACTAAAGCTCTCTGCATACCTGCAGTGAAACTGCACTATAAACATGATCATGTATTATTTATTAATCTTTACAATCTAAATCAAATAAAGTAATTTAAAGTTTTATTTTTTAAAAATTGTAGCACATGTTACATAAAGCCATTGTCACAAAGCCACTGATAAACGTAGTATAACTGTGAGCAAGTTTAGGGCAAAAACATACAGAAAAAATGCATTCTGAATCAAATAAAAAAACCCAACTAGTGTTAATTTGTTACAACCCCATGAATTTGTGCATATCTGACTATGGAGCATTTCTGTGTCGATATACTTTATGGGCCCAATAATACAATCTAGGACAGAAAGGTTTGGTGCCCTTAAACAGCTAAGACTCAATCAATCAGAATAGATCCTAAATTGTGTCATTGTCGTCTTTTTATGTATTAGGCATTACAGGTGCCTAATATGGGCAAACAAAGTGTTGTAATTTGTTTGATGCTTCTTTTTACACTGGTTACAGTTGTGTTTATTAACCATCACAATGTGGGTGATGAAATTGTAATGCTCTTACTGAATGCTCATACTGAGTGTATGTAATGAGTAAGAATTGTGGCTTGGCCCATTTAAGTAATGCCATTAGAGCCTTTAAAAGAATTACAATGACTTTTATTTACTTTAGCCCTTTTAAAACTGGCTTATTTGTTTTACAGAGTGGTTAGACTGATAAAGTTTGTAATATTATAAAAGCATAAAACAAAAAGAACATAAAACGAAAAGTCAAATTTGAATGTCCTAGATAATTTATCTCCAATCTTAATCAAAAACATATGAACCATCTGCTCAAGGTGTTGATCGATATACATAAAACTTAAGGGCTGGTGTGTTGAGGCTAAGTTGAAGCTAAACTCTACATCACATCGCCTTTAAAGCCTTTAAAAACAGGTCTAGTGACCCCTGACCAAGACAAACCTAAATTTTGAGAACCAGGTGAGAATCTGTATTACAATTAGTGTAAGTATTAGAGGTGGGGTAAGTTCGTGGGATAGACAAAAAATCTAAAGTTCAGAAATAGTACAAATATTTAAATTAATTAAATAATTAAATTATAAAAAGTAAAATCTGATGCAGCCATGTTTACAAAAGGCTAAACTACAGTATTTATACCTCAAAATTACAGCAAAGTATGAAAAAGACAGCCATAGTTAATCCACACCAGCATAGGGAGAAGTGAACTGATCATTTTCTGTTAAAACATTAAACAACATTTTTACAAATGTTTGAAAAAAGTAAAATAAACTGGTAAGTAAAAGTTTTCAATATATCTAGCATTTTGCATGAGCAGTGCTCTTAAAATGTCTGTGTGCGTCCCTGACCATAATAACGAATTAATTAAAACAATGAATCTTTTATTCTGCGATGGATTGGCGACCTGTCCCCTTCCGCCCTATGTGCGCTGGGATAGGCTCCAGCAGACCCCCGTGACCCCGGA
>JAOTQW010000016.1:8628387-8640893 GCA_026260075.1 Sisor rabdophorus
CTGCACAGAAAGACCCCGTGCCCGGGATTCAAACCCAGGATCTTCTTGTTGTGAGGCGACTGTGCTAACCACTACGCCACTGCACCGCCCTCAGTTATCTTTATTTTGCTAATTTCACACTCATATAAAAAAAACTCATATTTGTTACACCTCTTTTTGCTCTGATTGTATTTATTATGGTGTGTGGACAATTTTAGCTAACCTGCTAAACTAACCCTTCCTCTGTTTTCTGCACCTGAGAAATTGCTGCCTTTTTAAAAGCACACAATTCTTGCCTTATAGTTAGCCTGCCCAACTAATTGCTGTGAGTGATGTTATTGGTAAAAATATAAATATAAATGTTCATGTCAATCATTTTTCTTTTTAAAATTTTAATCCAATTATTGTACACAAATCATACACGTCTGGAATGTGTTTGACACTGATTTGTTAAAGAACAATAAGCACAAGCAAATCTGTATGAACTTAATTAGAGTGCTCACCCAATCTGTTAAGCAAATGAACGAGTTGATTAATCATTTGCGTATGCACTAGGTCGAGGGGAAGCCAGGGTTGTGGGTAGACATGGAGGTGAGATGCAGGTGATGAGGTTGTCAATCATTACATGAGGTCTGCGGTGGTTTGTACATGTGTGTTATTGGTCTGCTGGGAATATTTACAAGGACGTCTGAAGCTCTTGGTTCTGTATAAAGAAACAAATACACTCTAGTTTTAATTGTAAAAAATATTTTCTATCCTATCAATTGTGGTAAACATCATGCGATAAACATCTCAAGCACTTTCAGAATCTGTGTTTAAAATTTTCATTCTTTGTCTCTAACAAAAATTATGTCTATCTGGAGTCAGCTAATCACTCTGATATTCAGGATAAAGTGAGGCAATAAAAAAAGGAACTATAGTCAAATATAAAATTATTTGTAAAAAAAACTATTTTAGTCATGTTCTTAAAGATACAAAATGGTCAAATTAATAGAAACACCTACATAGAAAAATCTTTGAAATCATTCATTCATTCACCTACGTTGTGCCACAATTCTATATCTAGATATTTTTTTTCTGTTCTACTCCTATTTACTCTCGTCTAATAATAAAGATGCAGACACAGGTTGTAGCTATAACTCTGAAGTTATAGAAAAAATAAGAGCACTAACAGCACTGCAAAGACAAGCTAAAGATACAACCTAACGTTACACCCTGAACAGACAAGAAAACAATACACCCTGAAGAGACGAGCTAATGTTATACACTACAGAGATGAGCTAATGTTATAACCTTAAGAGATGATCTACTGTTTAGTCTTTGCAGTCTTTTATCCCTCCACCAGTCGTTTTCTAAAAAAGCAGCTTTCCAACTCTATTTTCTGCACTAAACAAGTGCATTCTGCCAAGAAATTTCAAGAAATGATCGATAAGATGTTAGAAAATAAAGAAGTGTAATAAGAACCCAATTTGGACCAAAAAATGACATTTAACCCTTTTTTCTCTATTACCTAAAACAACCCAGTGCAACATGCAACTGATTTACCCAGATGTAGCATTCAATGTAGTATCTAAATGTATTTACAGCACAAAACGGTGGTGTAAAGATCCAGTTCTGTAATGGAGTCAGCTAAAATATAATACTTAGGAAATAATAGAACAAAAAAATCAGACAAACTATAAATTAGTATGATACTATTAGTAAAACGTAGCTGGCATTGATCGAGGGGTTCACATCTATGAACCAGTAGCTGAGACTCTTATAGATGAACATTACTCCCTAACAGACAACTTAAACCAGTAACATCTGCTTCACATTCTAGACATACTATTGCAATGACTGTTCAAACAACATGTAGTTCATGTGACCTGAGCCTATAACTTGGGCATTTCAAACAAGAGCCACTTTCATAACACTTTTTCACTAGCTAATTAATCCATCAGGTGTTCAGTCTGATAACTCTCTTCAGTGAAATAATTTGCATTGTCATTTATTCATTCATTCATTCATTCATTTTTTATATCCGCTTCTACCCTTATTCGGAATCCACATTATGAAAGGGTGAAAGGCAGGAGGGTTTACCCTAGACAGGTTGCCATTCCATAATAGGTCCACACACATTCACTCCTATGGGCAATTTAAAATCATTAATGAACCAAATGAACATAATTGTTCAACTTGAAAATAACGGAGTACCAAGAGTAAACCAACACTAGCACAGGAAGAACATTCATTCATTCATTCATTCATTTTCTATACCTGCTTATTCCAAAACTTAGCGTCAAAGAGGTCTGCTGAAGCCTAACCCAAGGCATCAGTCCATCACAGGGCCACACATAGATAAACACACACTCACTCCTATGTGTAATTCAGAATTACCAATCGACCTAATATACATGTTTTTGGACTGTGGGAGAAAACTGGACTGTGGGAAAAAAGCCCATGCAATCATAGGGAGAACATGCAAACTCCGCACAGAACGACTTCTTGGCCAGGAATCGAGCCCAAGATCTTCTTGCTGTGAGGTGACGGTGCTAACCACTGTGCCGGCAATATGATTTTCATAATTTAATTAATTAATTTCAATCTGGCATCATTTGGACTGAAGTGCCAGATTGCAAGAAACTAAAAAAAAAAAGTTGCAAGTACTTTATGTAAGAGCCTGTCTTTTTCCCTATTTTAGTGTAGGTTTCTATACAATGCAAGTTTAATCTAAGTCAATTCTAGAAAGCAATAAAAAGATAAACATTGGCTTAGTTCATTACTTAATTTCAATCATTTAAAGGTTAGAGAAATGACAGAATAAGCCCTATCATTAAAACCACTCTCAACGTTCGATAGGCTTTTGTTTAAAATTTTATTAACAACAGTTATTTTGAAATAACCTGTTAACGTGTATCAGAGTGCAGCAATAATAACCTCCTCAATCATATTTTAAAAGTCATGTCAAGGCGGCCCTGTATAATTCATTTCTATGCAAATACATCAGTGTCAGATCATTACTTTATTGCCTAAAGGTGGTAGTGGGGGCTTTTATTAAAACACATTCTTGTGTCCTCCTTCTTTTATGACCATTAAAGCACGAGTTCTATTGGCCAAGAATTATAGCAACTATTAGAGTAACATATGGACAGCATGCACTCCGAAAATAAAAACCAACAGATAAATTGGCAGGGTCATGACGGGGTGCAAACACTTAGGAAAATGGCAATGGAGTAATAGAATTGCCTGTAGCTCACTAGAGAGGCCTGGCCTGCCACCCAAATCAAAGCCTTATTATACATTCATTTAGGCCTGTAGTGCATGGCAAGATGCAAAACCACTCATTCACTGCCAGAAAAGTTATGAGTGGCACTGTGTGAATACATGGAATGGAGCAATGAATTAAAGAGACAATTAAATGGCGCGAAAGTGCACTCTGAATATATTGTGTCTTTTAACGAAATTGAAACAGGGCATCAGCTTTGTCAGCTCTGATCATTCAGTGGTAGTGGTGTCAAGTGTGTGTGTGTGTGTTAAAGCATGTAAAGCCTATTATGGTCTTATAGGTTTTAAAGGACACAAAGCTTTATTATAAATTTTAAATCAAAAATTTCAGCAAATTCTTTAAAATTATACTCAATAGAAACTCAAGGACAATTAAACAACATTTAAGAACTTTTTACATAATAACATGTAACCTGACCCTCAGACTAAAGGTTTTCCCCGTTTTTGTTGGTGACTCTTAATTTAGAGATTAATTTAGGTGTAACCCCTGCCTCTTGCCCTATGTGCGCTGGGATTGGCTTCAGCAGACCCTGTGACCCCGGGTTCGGGATTAAGCGGGTATAGAAGATGAATGAATGAATGAAGATGCAACAACTGTTTTAGTGAGAATTTTTATTTTAAATTTTGAATCACTACTCAACCTAATATACATGCTTTTGGACTGTGGGAGGAAACTAGAGAACCTAAAGTAAACCCATGCAAGCATGGACATGCAAACTCTGCACAGAAAGACACCTTGCCCAGCATTACCACTGCAATGCCTTCTGGAATGTCCCCTCCAACAAAACACAATAAGCATGCAATCCTTATAGTTCAGATGTAGACGTAACAATAAGGGCAAGATGTAAATATTGAATTTTTTTTTAATAATCCGTTACCATCTAGTTATCTGATGCTGTGAGCCTTAAGGGCTCAGACTGCACAGGTGAGCAGTGTTTTATGATCTCAAAACAGCAGGTATTTTAGAGTCCTTGTAGTATTCCCCTTGTCATGGTGGGCTCAGTGTTTGTGTATTTTTAGGGGTCTGCTTACCTTCCATCTACAATTGCAAGTTTAGTGAAGATGATCAGAGCCAGTGGATCCTGTCAGACCCACATGAACGGTGGATTTTTCTTTTTTATGGCATCATTAATTTCCTGCAGATCATTAGTTCTTATACAAACCCATGTTTCGACAAATGTAAGCAGTGAATTATGTACATAATGTACCGCGCTCACCCAGCGGATACATCACATGATAAACAGGGGCCACCCCAGAATATTACCCAAATGTGTTTTAGGACTGGGGTGGGAGGGAGGGGTAGTTTTCCAGCTCGTCACTCCATTATATAGCGACAGCTCACTCAATAGTGAGAAAGACACACACACATGTGGCCATGGACAGGAGTGTGGCTAGATAACCAGTGCATTATAGGTAACAGCCTAAAAATTGTACCAAATGAATGAATATCATTGGGGCACTTTAGCAGAATACATTTTCGTAGTTCTGTTTAAACATGGTTTGTTTAGAGTTTATTTGAGGGTTAAATGGGGACCTTTTTAAGTGTATAAAGTTTCATACATAGTAAGTGGAAATATGGGATATGTGATGGGGTTATACCAAATATTATGTCTAAACCCACAGCTTGCACAAAAGAAACTATCATTTATCCAGTGTCTTGTTTTCTATAGCTGTCAATTCTACATGGATGATTCATGTGTAATTTTTTTATTGCTTGGGTGAGAGTTTAAGTGAAAGGCCAGCGCATGAACTCTGGAAAAGCCTTTTTTAAGACAACGCTAAAATCTGAAATGCTTCCTATGACCTACTTATGAAGTCAATTTTTAAAAATCTATTGATCTGAATGCCAAATCAAAGGACATGGCCCCACGCAGACTGAGGAGTAATGACAAAGGAGGCAGGGTGTAAGTGCATTGCTCTGACCTCTTGGCTTTTTCGTCTCTGCCTTGTCATGTGACCCAGAATCCCAGACATGTCCTTTTGTCAAAAGTCAAAGATCAAATGCTTCACCTGGGGTTATTTCTTATCAACCTCTATGGGCCTTTATTTTAATTCTCAAATTAGCAGAGCATACTCAGAATATAAAGCACAAATTTAATCAGGCATTGATAATGTTGCTATGCTGTGTATATGACTTAACATGCACAGTCATAGCTAACAAAAAGCAGGGATGAGACTTTAAATTTACTATACGATCCTTGTATGTATTGTGCACACAATATTCATTATTCATTATTGAATGTAAGTGCCAAGTTAATTTAAGTTTCCCTTTTCTGTCTACTTTATCTATGTCACACATTTTATATATAATGAAACGATGAAACAAAAAAACCTAATTGATAACTAAATGGTGAAAGAGCACTTCTTATAACATTCACTTAATGCACATAGCATGAAGCCGGGTACACCCTATACAGGATGCCAGTCAATCAGGGCAATTTTTATTTTTAAAGTCTTTTTACTATAATAAACCATACTTTCAGTTGGGCATCACATCAGAGACTGTCAAATAAAAAAATACCAATTTAGTGTAATTAACAAGCCAATGCACAGTGGCATGTGATAATTACATTTAGCTGCTAAGAATTCCTAAAATAGAATTTCCTAAAAGAGGACTCCAGAGCCAGTGGAAAGTCTGTCACCGTTCTACATGCCTGATGTTCCTGCAGGTTTATCAGGGGACTGAAGGGACTGCAACAAATCTCTGAAAAAAACTAATCTCATGCTTGGGCATGTTCCAAGTTTTTTTTGCAATGTCCACAAATCTAGTCCAGGAAAGTTAACTCTGGATGAGACAGATAAACACATCCAGCTGTTGCCTTCAGCTACTTAAGATCATAGAGGATCTCCTGTTTAGGCATAGAGCTGGATTCAACCAAACAGACTGCAGGCCTCACAGAGAAACTTGCCCAGTTAAACTTGTAGAATTGGTTCTTAAAGGCAGGACACTGATCCCACTGTAACTGGTTTAGAGAATCATGGAGCATGTGGCAGCTGCAGTGACATTTACACAGCTGAAGCTGCTCCATATTAGACCACTTAAGCACTGGTCTATGACCAGGTCTCAAGATGGGCAACATGGCACTCACCAGGTTCAACTCATGTGTCATGACAAGCACATACTCATTTGTACAAACACTGCAATTATTGCATACATCAACTGGCATGGTGATCCACACTTCCATTGCTGCCAGAGCATGTCCTTCTCTGAAGTCTGAAGCAATTGAGCTTGCTTCTCGCTATTAACATGCAACAGTTTAGATCTGCTTCGATAGATCAGTTTCCCAGGTTGCAGGTGACCTCCCCCAAAAGTGTTGGACACTATTAATTCAGTACAAGTGCTACCTTGAATAGAGCTCTCATCAATAAGAGAACCCCTGAAGGGAATTACATTTACATTTAAAGCATTAAAGGAGTTAAGGGTCTTGCTCAAGAGCCCATAGTGGTGGCTTGGTGGTGCTGGGAGTTGAACCCTGGTCTTTCTGGTAGCAGTCCAACACCTTAACCACCTGGTCACCCCTTCCCCCTTTTATCAAATCTGTGCAAAGGCTTCAATCCTCATTTCTACACCAGCACTTCTGGCATGACCCAATCCATTTCATTTTTTTCAAATTGGTTTTAAGTTAAAGTTTGCTTCTGGTGGCCTTGGCCTCTATCAAGACAGTAGGGGACAAAATACTCATGTGCTGTCCTGTGTAATTCTGAAACCTTTGCTTTTTACCACTCTTTTTTTAACCAAATTTTCCCCTTTAGGGACCAGGTGGTGAATTTGCATACTCCTAGAGAAGGCAGGCCTAGTTCTAGCCCTACTCTGTCCTGTCCATTCTGTAAGACCAGACACAAAGCTTCAGGGGTAATACACCTAAAAACTTTGCTAGTTTAAATTTTTAGTTAGAGTTAAGTGTAGTTACTCAGACGGGGTTTAAGCAATGTGGTGTGGTACAACACTGTGTAGTATACCAGCTGGATTTATTAATGCATGCCAATGTGCATAGCCCTGCTTAGTTACTTTAAAGTAAATTGGTCTCTCTGACAAGATTCCTAATTTGTCTGTTTCTCAATTAACTGTCCGTTTACTCCTTTAGGGAATAAGGGTTACACAAGTAATCAAGACATTCTCTAATTACCATCTCATCAGCTCTCTCTCACTATTTTGCATTACACATAGTATTATTTCGTTGCATTATACATGAGGACAATAAAGTAACTCAGCTTATTGTAAACTTAACATGTAACCAGGAAAAGAGCTTTTTTAAAAAAAATATTCGCATTGGGTAGGAGAGGGGTGTCCAAACTTGGTCCTGGAGTTTTAGGTCCTGAGTTTAGATCCAACCTTAATTTAACCCACATGAATCAACTAATCAGGAGCTAGGTATACCTAAAACGTAAGGGTAGGTGTGTTAAGCCAAGTTGAAGCTAAACTCTGCAGTACACCGAACCTCCAGGAGTTTGGATACCCCTGGGTTAAGGTATCAGACTACTTATTGGAAGATCCAGGTTCGATTCCCAGTGTCAGTGCAAAAATTAAACCAAGCAGATTCATGCCTTATGTGTATTTCATAGCATTTAGGGAAGATTTTTTTTTTTGGCTTGTCAGCTTTTACTGTGAAAATATTAGAAGCATTTAGAAGTGTTTAATATTAAGTACTATTAATAATTAAGTACACAATGAAGTAGAACAATGATTAATAAAAATAAATTAATTAGTAAATCCAGACACCATTGTACACACTGTAAAACCATAGACATTGTATAAATATCTTTGTTTACTGACAACCATTCTATGCCTTACCCTTTTTATTTATTTATTCATTCATTTATTAATTCATTTATCTACGATACCCGTCTATTCCTGAACTTTCCGGGGTCACAGGGGTCTGCTGGAGGCTATTCCAGCGCACATTGGGCGAGAGGCAGTGCCACACACATACACAACCACATTCACTCCTATGGGCAATTTAGAGTCACCAATTATTTATTTAATCATTTACAATATTTATTTATTAATATTTTTTATTAAGAACATGGTTCACACAACACAAACCCACTGCCCTAACACTATCAATTAATTCCTTAAGGTTAATGTGTGTGAGGTGTTACGTTCACATTTCTTGCACATGTTGTGGAAGGTTTTCCCATCTCACTTGGATTTTTATATCATATTTGTTTGATTTTATAAGCATCCATTTAACACTTTGAATGCCCTGAGCTGTAAAACTTTAAAGAGCTGCACTAAAACACCTTACTTGTTGTACCTTACAGCTTTCGTCTGTGGTCACTCAATAAACCCAACAGGAAACTGGTCAAAACTGATTTTAGTACTGAATGCAATGTTAACAGCAAAGCCACTGTAAGTAGACTTAAGTAGAGATTCATTCCCATTAGGTTAATTAGGTTCATTCGCATTACTTAATGTCCTAATCATGGTTCCTGGTGTTATTTAACTGTATCTGATTCTGTAGCCAGGGTTCGATTCCCCGAAACCCTTGCCAGGGTTTGATTCCCTGGCAATGGGATCTTTCTGTCCGGAGTTTGCATGTTCTCCCTGCGCTTGCATGGGTTCACTCAGTGTTCTGCGGTTTTCTCCCACAGTTCCAAAACATGTACATTAGGTTAATTGGTGATTTTAAATTGCCAATAGGAGTGAGTGTGTGTGGTTGTTTATGTGTGCCCCTGCGATGAACTGGCGACCTGTCGAGGATTTACTCCTACCTGTCTTCCTATGTGCACTGGGATAGGTTTTAGCATGCGCCTGTGACCCCGAGTTAGGAAATAAGAGGGTATAGAGGATAAATGAGTAAATTAATTATTCAATGAATTTAAAATTTATTGAAAAAATAATGTTGGGAGACACATCCTGTGAAAAATCTGTTTTTGATGGGTCAAATGGATGTAGTTAGTATCAAGTCTAATGAAAACTATTAAAATTGGGTTAAGCGCAGTCAAACACATTATTAAAAACTGGAAGAAAAATGGGGAATTATCATCTTGAAGGAGGAAACATGATAAATTCAGATCGTAAAAAACAACAGTAGAACTCACAGTTATAGTTAAAGTAAGAACATTTTCATACACAGTATGTAAAGGGAACCCAAGTGATTCGGTAACAAACAGTGTGTGTAGCCCTAAGAAACCAATAATTAGTGAGACTAATTAGAAAAGCAATAGAAGAAGGTCATCTGGTCTGATGAGATCAGATTTACCTTGTCCCAAAATGATTGCATCAGGATAAGAAGAGAGGTGGATTGTAATACACCCATCATGCCTAGTGCCTACCATGAAAGACTGTAGGAGCAGTGCTTTAATGTGGTATTGCAGCAACATTATGTGCTCAAAGAATGAGGTCAGCTGACTACCTAAATATATTTTGCATGACCAGGTTGTTCCTTTAACTGATTTTTTCTGATTGCACGAGGATATTCCAAGATGACAATTACAACATTAAATGGGCTCAAATTGTAAAAAAGTCACTACATATTCCACTACATAGACCTTAACCCCATTAAAAATCTGTGTAATGTGCTGTAGAAGACTTTGCACAGCTGTCCGACTTTCCCCATCATCCACAAAAAATCTTGGCGAAAAATATATGCAACTCTGGACAAGAATAAATGTTGGGACATTGAAAAAGCATATTGAAACCATGTCACTGCGAATGTGTGCTGTAATCAACGCCAAAGGTGGTCCAACGAAATTGTAGAGTGTGTGTGTTTTTTGGGAGGACAGGGACAGGCAGTGTTTATGACTTTGACCTTTCATTGTCATTTTTAAGCATAATATATTAAGAGTCTTAAAATGCAGTGGACATGGCTAAATAATTTTGAGTTTACATCTCAAATATGATAATTTCTTATAAGTTTATTCCCTTAAAACACATTAAGTAGGTTCAGCCTCTTACAATTTATTGATCTTATATTGCAACCTAATGGACAGGTGGCCAAAATCCAACACAAAATGCAGCCAAAGTCACTCTGTTAATGAATGGATAAAATAGTGAATTTTTTTATAGAAAGCCTGGTGTGGCTATGAAGGAGCCTCCCATCAGAATGAAAGAGTCTCAGAGTGTGTGATGAGCATCTGTATGAGGCATTGAGCTCATTGTTTACACTGGATTCGATTCCCTCAGAAATGAGGGTGATTACAGTGCGCTGAGGCACCAACCAGGGTCAAGAGCCGAGCCTCTAGAGAGCTGTCGTCTTAGTGTCTTAGGATTGGGGAGATACACAGACCTATTATAACCAGAGGTCTATTCCTGTCACACACTTTTATACATTCATAGAAAATCAGTATTGACCTAGAGTTATTCTCTCATTGCTGGCTTTCCATCAACACAGAATAGCAAACATGTTTGTATAACTGCTTTGAAAATGAACATTATAAGCAAGTAATAGTTTTGAATTAAAATAGCCAGAATGTAACTATAGTTAAAAAAAAATCTAAGAACATTTGATGATTTTGTCCTTGCATTAGTACTCTAAACATAAAACTGATTGGCCTGTTGACTGTTGACTGTCATGCCCAATAGAAAGCCATATGAAATAGTTACATTCCAAAAAGTAAAGATTCCTACACCAAATCTTTCTGAGCACATAGCAATGTCCCATCCAAAAATTCCTTTTTAAAAACTGCTCAGGTTTAAGAGGAGCGAGACAGAGGTAGCTTTAGCACCTCTTCAACAGTTTTGGGTGACATAACTAAACAGGCATTAACACCCAATTGTGAGATGACTGAGCAAACATCCGAGCCTTGGTGAGCATGGGAAAACAGCATTATAGCCTGAGAGCAAATTGACAGTGGGGAAAAACACAATCCCAGCCTTGTTTTGCTCACCCTATCTACATGGACCTGACAACTTTCTATTATGTATGCCAACTTTCCCAGGCAGGATTAAGTACATAAAAGAGCATTATCTTCTAAGGATGGCCATAAATCATGCTCTCCTGCCTCAAACCTTGCTCTTTCCTCACTCTCTTTCTCATCTTTGGCACTATACAAGTTGTGTCTGTTTACAAGCAATGAGAAAGAGAGAGAGACAGCAAGAGAGCGAGATAGAGAAACAGAAAGAGTTACTATTAAGAGCTAAACAAAATGATATTTATTTCTGATTTAATTTTTATGTTCTCTAAAAAATATTCTAAAATAAATAATTAATCTTTTACCTTTCACACGTTTTTCACATTAGTGACATTTTATATTTGAATAATTAAAATCTAGATTGTGATTGGTCAAAAGCTCTGACATTCCTGCCACTGCATTGCATAGGTTATTAATGCATTACATTAATACACATCACATCTTTTAATATGGTATTGATTGTATAGTAACGGTCCAGTCAACTGGCTTTAAAATACAATTATAAAAAAACAAACCAGACTTTGATATAGAATTCAGCATGTATGTTAGAATAGCAGTCACTATGGTGGCAGTTGGTTAGAAAGTACAAAATTCTTTAAGTGTTTTCTTCGATGGTATTTGGTAAAATAATTTACAGTTTTTTTTAATTTTAAATAGGCTATAATAATTTATTCTGTTGTTTTTCTGTGCCTTCCACAATAAATGGACAACAATGATGTGGGTGTGTCTGTGTATATGTGTGTGTGTGTGTGTGTGAGTGAGTGTTTGAGAGAGCGTGTTTGCCTCCACAGGGTTCCTTTGTTATGCCGTGAAGCGGAAATTCACAATTTGTAGTCATTTGTCTCACAGCAGTTGTAACTATTTTAAAAAGCACAGGTTACTACAGAGGGTCAAAACGTTCTCATTTAAGGGCCAGAATGTTCCCGGAAAATTGTAAAAGGGAAATTGACATATGTAATAGATTTTTACTATTTACTAAATTTAAAAATAGACTTTGGTAGGTTACACACTTACCTGCCATTTTTAGGAACACCATGATTAATACTCAGTAGGTTTTCTTTTGCTCTTTTTGAAGCTAAATTACATTCACAGCATTTGGCAGACACGCTTATCTAGAGCGACTTACAACTGAGCAATTGGGCGTTAAGAGCCTTGCTTAGGAACCCACAGTGGTAGCTTGGTGGTGCTGGGAATCGAACCCCAGTCTTTCTGGTATTAGTCCAACACCTTTACCTCTAGGCCACCACTAAATTACAAATTTATTTTGATTTATATTTGAACATAAAGAAAACATTGTAAGGAACATGGTTATGTAAAGTGCGGTGTGTAATTTTAGAGAGACATGTAATTTTAAGGGCGGCGCGGTGGCGCAGTGGTTAGCACCGTTGCCTCACAGCAAGAAGGTC
>JAOTQW010000016.1:8664854-8682615 GCA_026260075.1 Sisor rabdophorus
TGGGATAGGCTCCAGCAGACCCCCGTGACCCCGAGTTTGGAAATAAGCGGGTATAAAAGATGAATGAAAGAATAAATAAATTATTGAAATTTTCCATTGAAGTGTTATTTTTTGCATTATCAAATTAATTTTATTATAATATCTAATTTAATTTAAAAGTAAAGAGTTTGATAAATGAATATTTATTCTGAATTGATGAACTCTTTAGCACTGCTAAAATTTTTCTTCTTCTTGTCCTCTGTCTTCAGTTTGGAGTTAAATTGTCCCAGATTGTCTTTTGGTCCCTTTCTTAAACTGTGTTCCGTAAGCTTTGGGCGAATAAGGAAGGTGGGCCCATACCCCTGACTCAAAGTTCCTTCAGATAAGAAGGACAGACTCAGTTTTGCTATTCCAGACAAAACGTATTACAGAGACTTCCAGTCTATGTGAAAGGGAACGGGGGCTAGAAGGCGGAGCATGTCCCCGCCAAACAATCTCGCCTCTTTAATGTGAAAAGGCTAAGTTATAAATTCATCTATTTGCTCTCCTCTGACCCAGGGCTTTAAGGGTGCCTCCTGCTGGGAGGGGCAATTCGGACACAATGCATTAGCCTGTCACAATATTGAGAAAAATCTGAAACAAGGAAAGAAAGACCACCAGATGCTTTTTTGTCTTTGCAGTTTTCCACATAATTAGCCAGGAAGAAAGTCTGGCTGTGCGGCTCTGAATGAACTTGAAAGACAAGAAGCTTGATACAGCAAACTCCACCCTCCTCTCTCTCTGTCCCCATCTATGATTCCAGGGTCCTGGGTCAGCCTCCTCCATAACTAATGCTGTACAAAGTTTAACTGTGCGTGACAGATGGCCGTGAAATTTGTTAACACACAACACACTGGGCTCTCTGAAAACAATTTGGCTGCCCCATGCTGACTGTTGGTGTTACTGCACAGATTAGAGGGAATCAATCTGTTAACGCCTTCACCACATTAAGCGTGACTTTAACTGCACCCTTCAGACTTGCTTTAATTCTGCATCATGGCGACTGGTGTTATTTAACATTCAGAATGTGCCACAATTGAAGTCACACCACAGTGGCCTAATTTTTTTTGACAGAATCAAATACGAATATGAATAGGGTCTGAATTAATATAAAATTGTAATTTAATTTAAATTTGTCAAATTTCGCCAATGGAATCATTTTAATGTACATTTGACATCTTTGTGATTTGTGCTTATATGGAATGAATTATGCTGCCATTTTTAAAAATCATCAGATTTGTGTAATTAAGGGGAAAAAAATTCTTTTAATTTCTGCTCAAATCATAAATAATAATTCTTAATAATTGTTTCTATTTGGTTCAAAGCTTTGTGGATTTTATCTACAATTTTGAATAACAAGTTTAGTTTGTCTGGCAGATGACTCAAAACGTGTATATTAAGCAATATATATTTACAAATACTCTGGAAACTGTGTTTATTCTAAGCAAAGCACAAAGAAATCATGCAAACTCCGCACAGAAAGCCTGGCAATCAAACCTAGGACCTAGGATATTTTTGCTGCTGCTTTTGTTAAACATAACATTGTTAACACTTTTTGTCTAAAACGTGTTTTAACTTTTTTGGATGCTATTTAAATAAAAAATAAAGCAATCTATTATAAGCAGTCTATAATAAGCAGTATATATTAACTCACATATAAGGTAACTTATTTTAACTTATAGGATATGAGCTTGCTTTTTCCCCCGTAATATTTCGATTTGATTTAATTTTATTTAAATAGTTTTTAAAATAGTCATTATGTTTGATATGATTTCAGCTTGGATCTAATTAATTAAACAAACTCTTAAAATATATTTGCTGCGTATTTTGATTAAAACAATAATAATAAGACATGATTAAATTATTGGTTTACTGTAGGTCAATGTAAGCCTAATTTTTTGCATCATGTGCTTTATAACAAACCTGCCAGTTGCTGTCGAAATCCCTCTCATTGTTCCTGACACACACACACAAACACAAATAAGGCAGTGGATTGCTTCACTTGTGTTGCACTTTAGTGCACCGTTTCAAGCTGGGCGCTCAGTGGTAATCTCATCAGTAGCACAGGCTCTTGCACAAAAGCTCCAGTGGGCAAAAAGAAGCAAAGGAAGTGGCAAGAGAAAGAGCATCTTCAGATATGTGCGCATGAATCAAGAGATCCATTAAATCTATTGCGCCGGCTTTCCTTGGCACTCCATACATAAGCACCCTTGCCTAAATTCCGCCCCATAGTGAGTCAGTGAAAGGGAGCAAGGATGAATAGCACACTTTATTAGAGCATGCCATGAGCAGTCAAACAGCAGTGGCGGCCCCATTCATCGCCCCCTTCAGCCCTATTATTAAAAGGGGCTTTACGAAGGGCTTGTAAAAGTGTTTTCTCCTCAGGGGGCCTGCATAGTAAAAACTAAAGTCAAATTAAAGCCCTGCTGAGCAATGGACTGTGGGTGGGCTGGCTCCAGGACAGAAGCTGCAACAGCAGCAGCAACAACATCGCTGATGTTCCCATTCCCACCAGTCGGAGCACGACCCCTGGGCCAGGCCACTTTTATTCGGCTGACAGCTTCATGAAGGACAGGAACACAAAGTTGTACATGGCATGAAATCAGCCACAAAAGCTGAATGAATGGCCGAACAATTCCCAAAACAGGATGTGATCAGAGAAGCATTACAAGGCCGTAAGAAGCATACGATACCACCCGCAAGCAATAATTTTTAGAAATGTACCACAAAAAAAGGCAAGTCAAAATAAAAAATGAGCAGTTGAGTAAACTGGAGTCAAATGGTTAAAGGAGGGGCCTCAGTTTTAACCAGACATGGTTTGAGGTGAAAGCCAATGAATAAATTAGGGTCTGATAACTACATAGGGATAAAAGGCTAAGGAGGTTTGGATATGCTAAAAAGGGTTTTTTGAAAAGAATGTCGCCCTGCTCCCTTTGCAGCTGTAACACTTTACACACAATAACTACTCAACAGATGGGAGTCATGAGGGAAAAAAGGCTCAGTGTTTCTCAGTTATAGAGAAACCCGCCCCCAGATTGGCCCTACAATCCCACCAATTTGGCCGTCTGCCTCTGCAGGTGTCTTGTAAAGTATAGAGGGGCAATGGAGGGACAATTATAGTTTGCGGATGAGCCCAGACAAAATAGTTTGTCAACTCTGTGTTTATCTGTGTGAAAACTATAAAAATGATTTCCAAGAGTAAAAGTTAAATTTTGTTTACAGGATTCTATTAATACAATAACAACATTTTTATTTTTGATTGCTCTTTGGATGCTAGTATAATAAAACGTTCCTAGACCTTCTTAAATGTTTTGTATGGAATTTTTTGTTGGACATATAGATAATTGTTATGGATAATATATATATATATATACAGGGCAAACAACCCTGAACATGTCACCAGCCCATCGCATAGACAAAGAACCACACACACTTACTCCAATGGGCAATTTTGAATCACCTAATGTACTAATGTATTTGGACTGTGGGAGGAAACCGGACTAACCGGTGTAAACACATGCAAGCACGCTGACAACATTGACAGAAAGACCCCTTACCTGGGAATAAAACCCGGGATGTTCCTGCTAACCACCGTGCAGCCCAATTTAAAAATTTAAATGTAAAAATGTTCTAAGTTGATTTTCACTTTGATTGCTTTACTTTAACTATAGAGAAGGTGGTGACTCAGTGTTTAAGGTGTTTGAATGCTAATTGTAAGTTTGTGGGTTCAATTGCCAGCACCACCATGCATTACCACTCTTCGACCAAGGCCCTTAAGCCCTAATTGTTCCATTGCATTCTACTTGTTTTATTTCACCCAAACATTTAAAAACAGGTTAGGCTTTTTGGACACTTCTGTATGTTTTTTATTGTCACTGTTACCTCGCAGTGGGGGCTCAAATGATTGATGTGCTGAGTTGTAGTAAGTAAAACATTTCACTATATGTTGTAAGATTTATAATTATGTATGTGACAACAAAAATTGGAATTTATTTAACTATACATTTGTTCATTCATTTTTTTTACCCACTTATTGCCGAGCTCGTGGTCACAGCTCTGCTGAAGCCTATCCCAGCGCACATAGGGCGAGAGGTACACACTGGACAGGTTGCCAGTCTATCGCAGGGCCACTATGGGCAATTTAGAATCAATCAACCAACCTAATGCACATGTTTTTGGACTGTGAGAGGAAACCGGTTTACCTGGAGGTAACCCATGCAAGCACGGGGAGAACATGCAAAATCCGCGCAGAAAGACCCCATGCTTGGGAATCCCAACTTATCTGCACATAAATTTAAAAGTCTTATGCTATCTAGCAACAATTCATTGTAAGAATATTTTCTCAACAAAAAAAAAAACCACAGCATAAACAGTAAACCTTATCTATTTTTCTGATTTTTTAATGATATGAGATTATTCAGCTAGTTTTTTTCAAACTGGTTATGTTACTCCTTAGAATTAGCTAAAAAAATTATTAGAACAAGACTACTCCAATTTTTAAACTTTGAAGTTGAAATGTACATGTAAATGAAAAGAGAAGGAAAAAATATAAACATATGTACTAACCATATAACTGATTGAGTAAACCGTTTACTGAAAAATAATAAACGTAGATATGTAGACATATCTGACTGCATTCACATATTTTACAATAACATATAGGCAAATTGGTGTCTTAGCAAGGTCAATCACCAGACCATATTACAGTCAGACAACATTTTTTCTTTCTTTACCAGAAGACAAAAAAGATTCACTTCCCTTTCAAAATCCAATTACAGCTGAAAAAACTGCAGTAGCAACCTGGAAAAACATCTGTTTGTTAATTTCATTCGATTGCTAACTTAATGCTGTTAGTACAATCAAAGCTATACGCAATTAACCATTATACTAACGATTTTTTACTTTCCTAGGTCATCTGTCCTAATATGGTTTCTTAGGTATAAAATATTTATATTTTGGTCTAAAACCTTTTTTTTTTTAGGTTACAGAAGAAAAATCAGCCTTTTCAGACATGAGTTTCAATTAGATCATATGTTGCACTCCCGTCACGTACTAAATGTTTAAGTGGTGGTGGTTCATGATGACTGAAGATAACGGCTAATGCTAATTGGTTGGATTGCACTGTAAAGTAGCAATGGATCTGCTGTGGCCTTTAAATAGGGAGAAAATTGTGAGCCCTCATGACCTGATCTGTCTGACAGGCCCATTGGTAGACAGAATCTCCAATATTCCATATAAATCAATAAAACAGACCAATTAAAACATTGTTTACAGTTTAAGAACAATTATTACTTTCTATTTTCTGAAGTGTGATTCTTTAGAAATGAATAAAACATACTAGTGAGAAAGGGCAGACGTCTGATCTGAGGCATCTGTTCACGAGATTTGTGCATAGCTCAGCATTAAAGTAAGCGAGGTATCATTTCTCCTGAGCTAGATTTCATTTCCTAAATGCAAAATTTCTAAATCACATTTGTTGAACTTGTATTTGCTGTTTTGTGAGATGCACACAGGGAATATAAATGTCGACAGAGACAAATTATACATTTTGCTTAGATAGTGCCAGAGCTTGTTTGTGATTTGCCCGTCATAACTAATTGTTAAGGAAGATGCGTTTTTCTCACACTTTATTTAATGCGATAGATCTATTTTGTCCCTCCAGCATTCACTTTGAATTAACAAGTCAAGCTCTCATGGTTTGCTTTTTCTTTCCTTCTCTTTTCTTTCTATGTAAAACTTGTTATGCCATGGAACATTTTTATTTTGTATTAAGTTTTGTTTATTTTTTTATTTTTATTTTGTATTATTTTGTATTTTTGTGTTATTTATGCCTGAGAATACTCAGATCTAATTTATTTATTAATTGATCTTACCTGCTTATTTCATAACTCTGGGTAACAGGGGCCTGCTGGAGCCTATCCCAGAGCACATATGGCGAATCATTAATCATTTTAACTTTATTTAAAGTTAAATGATTGTTGGTGTATGTCATTCACTAGTGTTGTAACAGTTTAAATATTGTCTCTGGGCATCTCTGGGAAAGTTATATAATATATAGTATTGTACAATTGCATGGTAATAAACCTACCCAATAGATCTACAGTATAAAGCTGGATTACTATGAAAGCTGCTGTTATAGAACCTACAAAATGAATGAAGACCTACAAAATAAAATTTTTGATCAGTTGAAATCCTCAATAGCAAGAATTAGCATATGGACATAAATAAAATGCTATAATTCACCCAGTGTTACAGATTATAATCTGCTCAAATCCACTGTGATTTTCATGCCAAATTGGATTATTGAGTTTTTTTTAATATGTGTAAAAATATATTACTAGGGTGGCAATAAAAAAACAATAAAGAATACTACTTAATATATATATATATATATATATATATAATTTCACTCAAACCTCCAGACGACATCTAGAGAGTGTTTTATTATATATTATGACCATATAACTTTTGTTTTACTTTTTAATGTTTTTTATGTTTTTAATGTTCTATATTGCTTTTTGATATTAATCTAAACTGCTACAAACCAATAGCTTAAAAGTGATGTTAATGATTTTGTGAATTTATAGGATGAAGACATTCAGCAGACCTGCAGTTGCTTATTTGGGCATGTTTTCCAATTTGGCCAAGATATATTCATTATCGTATCCTGGATCACTTGATTAAAGAGTAAACCACCATGACTGTCACCTCCACCCAGTGTGACATCTTCTTTCCTGGGCCGCTGTCTGAATGGCGAACCCTGCTGCTTTCCAGTTGCCTCGCATGCATAGCTTGGATCATGTGACCACGATTATTAATGGCTGCCGTCTTTCTGCCACTTGACACAGCGCTCCAGCTGTCAGTGGGCTTGTGGGCTGTATGATTCTAGCACTGGTGTGATGCCAGTCCTGGGCCTGACCCATCCGTCACTGTCACTAGCGTCTGAGTGATGAATGGGCCGGTGAGGTGCAGCATTGGGAGAAGCGCAGGACCTTTCTCCCTCGCTTAAACCTTTCTTAGAGCTCCTGATGCCAGCTGAGACCCACAGTAAAGCTCAGGTTGAAGCCTAATGGTGATGCTCATGGGAAGCCCAAGGATTTGTCTGCAATAGGGCCCCTTTTGAGATATTTAGAATAGCTTATGGTCAAGTGGTCCAGAGTAAAAGTACAGGGTTGAAGCTATAGTATACAGGCCCACAGTGAAGCCCACAAAGTGGCCTGGCTTTAGACCCAATACTGCATAGGCAGTTAATTGAACCTTCAATCCTTGACATATGCTGAATGCTAAACATCCTCTATTAATTATGAATACAAAAATAAATTAAGTAATATAGCTGGCATCAAAAAAAATTGGAACTACTTAATAAAACTTAATGTACGGTATTTTGTGGGTTCAATTCCTGTTTTTTTCTGTGTGGAGTAGCCATGTTCTCCCAGCACTTGCATGAGTTTTCTCCGAGTACCTTGGCTTCCTCCCACAGTCCAAAAACATGTACATTGAGTTGATTGGTGATTCCAAATTGCAAATAGGAGTGAGTGTGTGTGTCTGTGGTTGGACCTCTATGTGTGGCTGACGACCTGTCCAGGGTGTACCCCTGCCTCTCACACTATGTGAACTGGGGTAGGCTCCAACAAATCCCCGTGACCCCAAGCTTGGAAATAAGTTATAGAATATTAATTAATGAATATTACAAACTTGATTGTACAGAACTATGATCTGCCACTGGAATAAAAATGCTCCATAAATATTCATTTTCCATTTGGCTTCTTGGGTGGGTTTCTTAAGGGTTCTCTGGTTTCCTGCCACAGTCCACAAACATGTACATTTTAAGCTACGTCTGTCAAATGCTGCAAAAAAAGATGAATCAATTAAAGCTCAGGGTGTTTGTGCGCAGTGTCATTGTCATGATGGAACAGTGTTGGAATCTGTAAATTGCAGTGAAGAAATAATGTAATCCCACAATATACAAAAACATTCCAGACAACTTTGGGCTTTCAGATTTGTAGCAACAGTTTGGAACCACATATGGATCTGATGATCAGGTTACCACAAACAAGATAGATTATTTCAGGTATATGACATCACAAAAAAAACTAATTAGTCTAGCCTGAGTCTAACTACATTTCACATACATCTTCTAATACTACCATGCCCACCATCCCCCACGCACATGCACACCCAAAAGACCCTAGACTAATATGATTGTAATACTAATTACGCATTTAATTTGGTTATAAGGAGCAAACAGCTCCCTCAGTGACAGCTTTTGCTGCTAAATAGCAATACGTTACTGGGATAAAGAAAATAAATTAGCAGGAAATGCTTAGTTAAGACATACCCTTTCCCAGATAATCCTATTTCCCAGCATTACCCTAACAGCTGTGGCTGATGATTGCCTATCACAAAAAAGAGAAAGAAACACACATTTAGAGAACTTTAAAGAGGGTACACACACAAAGGCTTGTGTCAATCTCATGTTTTGAGTTGAGCATCTGCATACCGATCAATAAATCTTTCTACTGATAATGTTAATATTATCATTAAAGATCAGAGGTTTTTATGTGCAATTCAGCTACATTTTTTAGCAATTCTGATGGACTGCAAACAACTAAAGCACACAAAATGGTATAAACTTTTGTACTTTATCTGCATTTCCGACTGGGGTTCCATTTCTCTCTCTCTCTGTCTCTCTCTCTCACTCTCTCTCTCTCTATTCATCTCCCAAATTTTATCCCTGGTCAGTAAAGGCAAAAAGGGAGGTATATTTAACATATATATATTATAGTTGTGCATTTACTTGCTTGGTGGTTAACACTGTTGCCTCACAGCAGAAGGTCCCAGGTTCGATTCTTGGTGAAGTCAGCATAAAAAAGTGCTGGTGTGGGCTAAACAATAATAAATAAATAGATAATAATAATAATAATACAGTGGTGGGCAGTCTGGGTCAGTCAGTCATTCTCTGCTGATCTAAACACATCATAATCACTGAATTACATTTACAACCGAAACATTTACAACTTTAATTTTTTCACTATTTTATTGTATTAATTTATTCTCAGCTGTTTATTCTCTTCATTTCTTAGTGTTTCTCTTGCTGCACTGCTTCCAGTATGTGTATGTCCAGTACGTGCATGGTAACGTGTATGTTAATTTTTTGTTAATCAGATTTCACTTTCTATGTGCTTTCTATGTTTAATCTGCCTTCATAATCAGTAGTGCAGCAAGGTCCATGGAACCTAGTCAGCAGTGGAAAATTACTTATTGGTTTCAGCTAGCATGGCCTATGATAATATAACCGTACAGTTTGGGTAAATTTGTTAATACAAATTTTAATTTTAACACCACTGTTATATTATATTGCATTGACATTACAAGCATAATGTTACAAGCAAAGCGCTGTTTAATATATATTTTAATATATATATTAAAAAATAATAGGCGGCGCGGTGGCGAAGTGGTTAGCTGGGTCGCCTCACAACAAGAAGATCCTGGGTTTGAATCCCAGGCTTGGGGTCTTTCTGTGTGGAGTTTGCATGTTCTCCCCGCGCTTGTGTGGGTCTCCTCCGGGTACTCCGGTTTCCTCCCACATGTACATTAGGTTGATTGGTGACTCTAAATTGCCCATAGCAGTGAATGTGCGATTGCGTGTGGTTTTGTGTCTGTGGCCCTGCGATGTACTGGCGATCTGTCCAGGTAGTACCCCCTGCCTTTCGCCCTATCTGTGCTGGGATAGGCTACAACAGACACCCGTGACCCTGTGAACAAGCGGGTAAAGAAGATGAATAAATTAATGAATGAATAAAAAATAATAATACTAGGGTTAGTTAATACTAACCAGAAACCTAGTTAGTTAATATTCTACATAAAAATGTTGAATTAAATGTTAAGTAAACTGAATATAATTTAATTTAAATCTTGTAATTTTAGTGCTAATAAAAATTTATTTTGTATTTTTGAGATTTGTATTTGTGTCCTTTAAAACCTTTAAAAATTCAAAATACCCCTTAAAGGCTAATCTAATAAACTGCCGCCATTTCGGGACAAATAGTTTTTTCGTAATCTGCTCGCAAGTTCGTCACTGGAGCTGTATCCCTTCTATTTACAAACATAAAATCCTGCAACACAATAAATGTCCTCAGTAATAAAAAATGCTGACAAACAGCACAAGCATTTCTAACAAAGGTTTGTTAATCATGTGCAGAATAGCAAAGAGAATCCAATTACATTTACAGCATTTGGCAGATGTCCTTATCCAGAGCGACTTACATTTATCTTTTTTATACAACTGAGGGCCTTGCTTAGGACCCAACAGTGGTGGCTTGATAGTGCTGGGAATTAAACCCTGGTATTTCTGGTATCAGTCCTATATCCTTAACTATTAGCCATCCCTTTACCACACCAATTGTTTTTAATCGGATGAAATGTTTAAATCAACTGACTTTTTGACTGACTATTTTTTTAATAATGTAAAAATCAAACATTCAATAATTTTTATTGTAGTTTAATAGTTGATAGTGTTTCAGGGCTATAAATGGTCTAGAAATGCTTATAAAGACATCAGGAACATTTTTACATTGAAAAAATAAAACATCCATTAATAAGTAAATCAAATTGATTGACAATGAGGTGGTTTAATCCTGATCTAAAAACCAGGAAGACCTAGGATTTAGGTCCCACTACAAAGTTGTTGATCTGAAAAGCAGCAAGACCTGGGTTCAAGCTCCACCACTGTCAGTCAGCCAGCGATGGGTGATGGGTAAACAAGACACCGATGGGTCTTTAAACCTTCGTCCTCCAGGGGCAACGTTTTATAGCTCACCCTGCACTCTGACCCCTAACTTTTTAAACTGTGATATGCGAGGAAAGTATATAAGTAATAAAGTATATGTGACAAAATAAAAGCATTTATCACCAAAACAAAATAAACTGTTGTTAATAAACTCTAGAGTCATTTAGAGGAATAATGTGGTTAAAAACACTGTGTTAATAATATCAGGGAGGTGATGAGTCACACTACCCTGTCATCCTGGTATTTTTCTGAGGGTTTTGTGTTTGAATATAACCTTATTTCAGTACTATGGACTGGTTCATATTAATTACCGATGTGAAGTGTGGCATCCCAGAGACGCATGTGTAAACAAGGACACATGATCAATTTAGTGACACGGCTATGCTCTCTACCCACTCATAATAACCGTTTTTAAATAGAAGTCATCCATAAAAACCAAGCTACCCGCCCCCCAACCACCACCAGCACAAACGTAATGCTCTGATGAATTTTGATGTGAACGTTCTCTGGCGTGCAGTGAAAAGGAGGAGGGGTTAGCATGGCCAGCCGAAACCCCCGGTTCTTTTTTTCTGCCATCACCAAATGTCCCATCCCCACACACCCTCACACACCCCTACACATTCCCACCTCCTCTCCATCACTGTCAATAAGCCAAACTAAGGAACTATCCCAGACTTTAATTTACTATTTCAATGATTCCATAGCTCATTGCCTTGCCAATGTATCGCTGATGGCCTTAATTAAGTAGATATTAATCAAGGCAGGTGATATTTAATGTTTTGGAGAGAGCAAGGAAACAAAAAAGCGGAACTGTCCTGAGACAGAGAATATTACTCGCAGTCACTTCGCTGAACAAAAGGTCACAGGAAGATTAATACTCTGTAAGGACGAGGGTTAAAAAAGAAATTTTCTCCATGTTCTGGTTCTTTGGTTTTCCTTTGCTCTCTTCATTTTTCTCCATGATGAGTCACTGCCCTCCTCCCAACCCAATTCTTTACCTTTTGTTGATTAGTTCTTGTAGAGATGCGAGATGACAGCGTGACGGGGTCAGATGAATTTTGACAGCAGCCTTTTTAAAGTAAACACTTACACACACACACACACACTGTTACTGTGATCTACATGTGCAGTGATTTAACTTCCAATAAGTATCCTTCAATCAGTGCGGTAAGACAGTGATGAATATTACATATCGTCTCATTGATACTTCAGACATCAAATAAATTAATCATCTAAACTACAATTTTATACACATTTACCACATTTTTCATGTCATATTCCTTTTTCGTTTTACTTTCACTTCAGTTTCAGTGTACATTCTTCTTAAAAACTACTTTAATTTTTAGTAATGTCACAGATATGTTTAGGTGTTTGAGGAAATAGAAAGACTTTCTGCCATCTATCTATTAAGATTAACAAATGTTGTACATGTAACACTATGTAACACTAACACTATGTAATCACTATTTAAGCATCTATATTGACTGAAATCCCTTTTAAAGAAAGCTATTTCCATTTTCCATTCATTACAAGTTAAAAAATTAACTTATATTTTTATATTTCTATCCAATGTTTAAGCTTAACTTGAGAGTTAAGGGCCTTGCTCAGGGGCCCAGTGGTGGCAGTATGGTAGTATTGACAATTGAACCCTTAATTTTCTGATCAGCAGCTGTCCAGGGTGACATTCCTGTCTTTCCTCCCTAAAGGAGCTGAGATGGGCTCCAGCAGACCCTATTGACCGGAATTAGGAAATAAGGGTTATAGAAGATAAATGACTGAATAAGTAAATGAATAAATAAGTGAATAAATGAACACTTCTAGGTCCTTTGATTTTTACAGATCAACAAGGGCAAAAAATGCCCAGAAAAAATATATAGATACATTTAGTGCAGGTAACTTGGTTATTGATATCAAAATGTAAAAAGAACAGCAAAAAAAATTCCTTTAACATTTGCATTTGTAAACAAAATAAAGTGTTTCAAACTGATCGGTTTTGCTATAATCTTTGCTTAAAAGTTGGATTTAACATTTTGGCAAAAATAATGGTTATCCTTTATAGTGATCCCATTTATGACCGTTGTGGAATTACATTTCAGTTTTCTGTATAGTGGAGTGTGATAATTTCACTTAGACTGGCCCCACCTGTTACCATCGGAGCAGAAGATAACAGTGCTGGGCTTTGACAATGGAAGGACTGGATCTATCACAGCTTAGGGAAAATGAAAAGAGGGTGAGTCGATCCCCTGATGAGAGCACATGGCACACGCTTAGCAGCTAAATAGAGCAATCTCTGTGCTATCAGTCCGCCAAATCTACACACGCACACACACACTCATTTGTCTCTTCGTTTAGCTGCTGCAAGACTCCATCTCAAGACAAAAAGCTGTTGAGATGGAGCTAAGGGACTTCTCAGGCTTGTGCCACATATGTTCCTGGCTGCTGTACTGCCTCATCTCAGAAGGCCATCTTTTGGCGTGGCTTGTATTGTGATCTTACACAGAAAAGCTTTGAATGTAATTATTTGTCCAGAGCTCTGTGATCATTAACATTGTAATAGGGCATCTGTCAGTGTTGCGACCTGCTGCTCCACTTGGACTAGAAGCTTGTGCTGCTTTTCTTTTCTTCATTTATCTGAGCTTGAATCTGTGCGGTAATTAACCTGCATCTCAGGTCTCACGTCTGCCACACGCTGCATACGACCCACGCGTCTCTTGTCATCCTTCAGCTTGGGCTTTGATGATCGGCATCTTATCAGAATAAATGGTCTGGTTAATTATTGGTCTTTATTAACCGAATCCAGACATGCATGACAAATCATATAGTTTAAAGTTAGTTTTATAAAAGAAAAATTGAACAAAAAATTCAAACGTGCTTCTGCTTATTGTTTGTACTGTTTGCATTTTGTCATTCTGCCAAAAATTCTTTGTTATCCATTTTTTTATACATATTTAAAGATGAATAAAAAATAATACAAATTGGTGATTTTTCAGAACACAATTTAACGTCAGCCATTAGATTGTGTCCCTACAATTTGTGGCATTTAAATGCGATTCTGATTATTATATTGTTATTATTTAATTTAAATATTTTGTCATTTTTATGAGTTAACATAAATTTTTTTGCAATGTTAGTATCATAGAGGTAAATATACAACTTCCAGTCATCATATCCAGGTATTAATCATTTACCTCTGGCCAAATCTATTTATTTTTTGTCTAATATAATAATAAAAAACAAACTCCACAAAATACTGTGGTTTTAAAAAGCTAATTTGGGAATGCAGTAAACAACACATGTTCTAGGATAGATGAGCTCTGGAATTGCTGAGCGTTGTTTGCAGCTAAAATGCGCTTTTCCACTTGATTATATGTCTATATAAATAATAGGTGAGGCCAGAATGAGCATTAAATCATTGCTGGGGTTCAGAATGATCATTAAATCACTGCTATGGTCTTTGTTTGTGACCAGATGATCACGCTATTGTCGGCCATCTGTTGCTAAAGTCTTATCTGTTTCCTTCCTCGATCATTTCATTGAGCCATTTGCAGCCTGCAAATCTGTCCTTGTTGTGGTACCAAATTTGCTCTATAAGTGACATTGTAGGGTCCATACTGAATGCCCATTGCTACAAGTAAAAAATATTATGTGACAAAGTTTTTATTATCACCATGACCTTATTTTCTTTTAACATTCATCAAGAATATCAATTATTTAATACCAAGCAAATCTGTTTAGAGCTATTTTTACCTACTAACAAAGGAGAATAACAAATTTAATAATGGTATCTAAATGTGAATGTATTTATTAGTCATATAGACTCTACAGCCCAGTAAAGTTTGTTTCTTTTCATATCTTAGCTTAAAAAGTTGGGGTCCCAGCACAGGGTAAGCTATAATACAGCGCCCCTGGAGCAGGAAAAGAATGAATTACTGGAACCATGTCCAGTGTGGGCGGCACGGTGGCGTAGTGGTTAGCACATTAGGTTGTGCGTTGGATTTCCGTGTCTTTCTCGGGAAACACACTGCCAAGATGACAACTGCCTTGCTGAGGAAGCTGAAGGTGATAAAGGTGAAAGTATGTCTACAAACCTGAACCTAAATAGAGTACATGTGGGGCATCTTCAAGTAGAAAAACTTTTGCAGCTCTATAATATTATAATGGAGATGAGAAAGAGGATCCTGACAAGATCCACGTGCAGCCATGCCCAGAAGGGTTATGGTCGTGCTAGAAAACAATAGTGTTTCTGGACAATGTGTACACTTTGGACACAGTTTTGACATGTTCATTTAGGGTTTACTTAATAAGTAAATCTATACTGTTCTACAAGCTGCACAGTAATGATTATATAATATTGTCCTTTGAGAAGATATACTAAAATTTTTGCTGAGATGAGAGGGGTGTTTTGACTTTTGTGAGATACTGTATGTTAGAAATAAGTCAATAACCGGCTGAATTAATTTCTGCTTTTTTAGACTACAGTAGTAATTTGCCTTAAATGTATGGGGTGATTTTTTTTATCAGAGGGCATGGGACTGGAGGAAATAACTGAACATGCACTGAATTAAGTATTGACTAAATCATCTGGATTCACTGTATCAAATTAATGTTGCTGCACCTTTTCAGTCTTTCAGGAGATTTTTAAGTAACAGATAAGAGGGTTTAACATGATGTCAGGACTATAAGCAGCAGCATCAGCTGCATATAAAAGCAGAATCAAGGCGTCGGTGTGAATTACACAGGTAATGTGAGCTAAAGGTCGAGTGCACAGAAAAAAATCCTTGTTTCAGCACATGGAGAGTGTAGAGTGATCCCACATTTCAGGCTAGATTTAATCTCAGATTAATGAGTATGCAATGGTATGTGAATAACTTTGAATGCAAAATAGAGGAGAGGATACATCCCAGGATTAATTTAGCCCCCAAACTAAAAAAATAGAGGCCACTAAAAAACAGAGCGTTTACAGAACACTGCCTGAAAGATTAGAATATATGTGTGCATTTATATTGCCTCCTTTAGCTTCTCCTAAATTATTCATATCATCCAGATCAATTCAGTCAGAATGTGTTCTCTGGTGGAGGTCATACATCTAACAGGTTTTTTTTTTTACCCCACTCTGCATTTATTTCACTTTAATACAGCGCTCACAGTTGCATGCCTAGATGCTTTTTGATGACAAGCTGATGTGCTGACGTTAAGGCTCAGTTGCTTTACAGTAGGTGGATGTCTCTGTTTTGCACATGCCGACTGTAGAAAGTGTTCAAGAGTATTCAATTATGATTCATAATATCAGTAATGTCATATAAAACGCAAACGTTTTCGTAACAGATCTGTAGCCTTATTAGCTGTATTTACACTGTAAATGACTATATCCTATATGACTACATTATTTCTGATCCGCTTATATCACCTTTTAAAACTGAACCTTAGCCGATATCTGCATTTACTCTATACAAAATAACCCAATTTGGATGTACTGACTAGAAAAGAAGTCAAATCTCTGGGATATTTATTGGATGCAGTGAATCAATGTGAAAGAATTATTTTTGGTTTTGCTTCTGCCTCATATTTAAAGATAAATACAAATACATTTATCTTTTAAGGTGGAGGAAAAAAAGACAGTCATTGTTGCAGCCTGGGAGAATGGAACATTAATCACTAAGTTATAAATATAAATATTGTTATTATTATTTTTTTATTTATTTACACATATATAGTCCTGAAAAACAGTCATGGGGTTTTCATAAAAATGACTGATTTATTAAGATTTGTTTTCCTAAGTTTTGTCTGTAAATAAATAAAAAAATAATAATAACAATATGTACAAAAAATAATAATAACAATATAACAAAAAATAATAATAACAATAACAACACTGTGTGATGCGGTTAGGCAGTTGTGTAGGCAAAGTTGTGTAAATAAGTGGAGTTATTAAGCAGAAATCTTCTTAGTTTTATGAAGTAACACCAGAATGTTTGTTTGTTTTTTGTCTTCTTGATATTGAGATACACCCTGCATCTAGGTCTAGTTAATTTTTCTTTACATGTGTGTCATTTAGGTTCCCAAACCTGGAAACCCTGTGTTGAGTAGATCTCTGTGATCCTCCAACTGGGTGTCAGAGCAGACCTGCTGTCAGACCTTTGTCTCCTTGGACAGACCTCATGAGACCTACTTTTCCCTTTTCCTCTGTCTGCATTCCAGCCCCCTCATGCTAAGCTATCAGTTGTCTTCATTACTTCTGACCCCAGTTTGGTCATCAGTCACTTAGTAGAACAAGCTTACAATTGGTCCTGACTAGGACACTTCAGTTGTGTGGGTGATGTGCTTCAGCTCTAATCATCTGCCTGCTGAGGCCGTCACACACCTGATGGGAGAAACTCGACACATCACTCACACCTGTCCTCTTTTTTTTACCAGCTTTCACTTGCTTTAGCTCAAGCTCTGTCTAGTGTAATCTTTAAAAGTCAGGTAAATTCACTTTAAAGGCTTAATAATAGCCAAGTCTTTAAACCTGTATAAAATTAGAAGTAAGATTGCTGGTATATGTACTGGTTTCATCAATTGATAACCAACTTAATGGATAAAGCAGGGAATATTATTTATATTCAGCCGACCCACATGTGCAAGCCATTGTGCTCCGGTGAGCTGGGTTTCTTCCATCTATCCTATAAATAGATGGAGGTAAAAAATAGATAAAAAATATAATTACTTTAAAGTTTACATGTTCTCCCTGTGCTTGCGTCGGTTTACCATAAGAAAGAGTGTCCAGGGTGTGCCACTGCCTTTTGCCTTATATGTGCTGGGATAGGCTCTAGCAAACCCCTGTGACCCCAAGTTAGGAAATAAGCGGTTATAGAAGATAAATATTCATTCATTCATCTTCTTACCCGCTTATTCCCGATTCCGGGGTCACAGGGTCTGCTGGAGCCTATCCCAGCGCACATAGGGCGAGAGGCA
>JAOTQW010000016.1:8744535-8755600 GCA_026260075.1 Sisor rabdophorus
TCTATCTATCTATCTATCTATCTATCTATCTATCTATCTATCTATATGTCTGTCTTAATCTTTAATAGTTAATTTTGGTGTCCAGAATCAAATACTTCAATAAATAAAATCTAGATTGTTTTTGTTTCTGTTCTATTTCCATAGTAAATTTGTAATAAAATAAATCTATAACTTATTCTAGAACATACTAAAATTATGTAATTACCTGAGATGATTACATAAGATTAGAAACTTATCATATGACACAGATTTATGGTTTATCGCAGTATTGTAAAAGCGATGATAATTATAGCATAGCAGAGATGGCAGATAAGTAACTCTTACAAATAGCTATGAGGTTGTTTAGTTTAAAAGCTTCCGGCAGGTTGGGTGGATTTTTTCTTTTCCTTTTTATTTATTTATTTCTCGTCACTTTTCATCTGGATGCACCTGAGTGAATTGATGAAATGACCTGGACTTGATCTTTGAGGGCAACATGTCTGATGGTTCCTGAGATTGATAAATTGATTCAAAACTATTACCACAGTAAAAAAGCAATAAGGTCATAAAAATTGCATCGGTCCAGCTAAGTAAATCCCCAGGATTTTTTTTGGCGTAGGGAGGAGGAGAGGTCGTGAAAAACGGTGTAAGGATCTGAGGGCATGAGACAGAATGAGAGAGCAAGAAATGACTTTGAAGAGCTCATCATCTCCAATCTATTTTTCTGCCTGTGCTTCATGCCGCTGCATAGACGCACTTCATTACAGGGGAATAACTGTACACAGGCTGGGGTGACCGACAGACCATCCGTGCTGCCTCCTCCTTTGCCTCCTCCTCTTCCTCTATCGTCCCCTCACCAACCCCCCCTTCCCCGGTTCCCTTGAGGAGGTGCTTCGGCTGCTTAATACCTCATCACCGGCTTCATTGAACGCTTTAATCTGCACTCCTGTGATCAATAGCTGCCCGCTGTAAATTAAAAGGGCCATTTCGTGTAATCAAGCCTGTTAATGCTCATTCCGAAAACCATTATTTGTAGAAGGCATTTAGGGGGGAAAACAGTCATGGTGACAAGCCCCCAGTGCTCAGGGTGATTATCCAAGCCTGAGGATTTGGATGAGGCACCAGGAAAAGGGCGAGAATTATAAGAGGGAAGGGGGGTCCGTTCAGGCTGTCCCTCTAGAGGAGTAACGTGCTGTGCAGGCAGAGAGAGGGATTGAGAAATGCAAGACAGACAGAGGATAAGTCTGTCTTCTGCCAAATAAGAAAGAAGACAGAGCAGAAAGAAAGACAGAGCGCGTGAACAAGAGAGAGAGAGAGAGAGAGATCTACCATTATTGGGAGATGGGGAGAGATAAGATAAGTTTAGAAAGGGGAGGTGCCTGTCTGCTTGGACCTCATACACAGCCGATGGGGAAAGAAAATGAAATTTTCCAGCCGTCCATTTCTGCAGCAAATTCAATTACTGTAGGCGCTTGTACAAAGAGCTGTAACTTCCCTGGGCCTGAAATTGAAAAAAAGCTAAGTGCTGATGAGATAGTGAATAAGTGCACTAACTTTGACAGCAACCAGGTGTAACAAAGTCCATGACTATCGTACCAGCCTGAAAAATGTCATGTGGATTCATACAAATTTTGAGTAATAAGGAATTGTGTTCAGTAAAACAGAGGATACAAACACAGGTCACTAGAGTTAGTGTTTGTGACTCCTGAGTGTCTAATCCAAAGTTATCATGCTATTAGACATCATTGTTTACTAATTCTTTGTGAATTATGCAGTGTAATCACTAGCTAATAATTTATTATTATAATAATTTTGAACCACATAGCTGTGATGGACTGGCGACCTGTCCAGGGTGAACCCCTCCTGCACTTCACCCTTGCAGAGAGAGATGTGTAGCTACACAATTTACAATAGCTAGTAAAAGAAGCTAGCGAGGGCATTGGCATAGGGGTTTGCACTTTTGCCTTCTGCAAAAAAGGCCTGGGTTTGATTCCTCCGTAACATTTGGCTACATTAAAATTTGTTAATTAATTGTACTGCGGTACTTTAACATAAACTAAAAACATTTTTTCTAAAAACATTTGTATTTCATGAAACATATTCAAGTATTTTAAAATTGTTATTCATTCATTCAGTCAAAAAAATTATTTATAAAGCACTTTTTAACAATAGAGTGTTTTAAAGCAGCGTTACATAAAATAACTATATTAATAGTTTAGTTTTTTATTAGATACTGATAAAGATACTGATAAGAATACTGATAAATACTTATTCTTACTTGAGTAAATATATCCATTTTATTTGATTGCAGATTTCGGCTACTCAACCCACTTCTGGTGATGATATATAGGAAAAATTAAACATTTTGTTGAGTTTTCTTTTGCACATATCGTAGATCTTCTTGTAAAGTAAAACTTGGCTGCAATTTAAGTGTTAATAAACTAAAGTGTTCATTTCTCATTCCAAGTGGCATATCATTTATATTCAGTTGTCTATAATCATAAGTTTGTTGTGAGTTTTTTAGTTAATGCAAAGTAAAATCTGGAAATCGACAGTGTTGGATGATTTTTTTACATTAAATTTGATACTTAAAAATTTTAGTTGTCTGGGCAGGGTATGTTTTGAGCATAAATGATGGGCGTCTGCCCAAGCAACTGCTCTATTGGGAGCTGTGGAATAGAAAATGTTCTATAAGAAAGATCAGGAAACAGTTCAGGAAAATTGTCATGGAGTCCATGTAGCGTCTGCAGATTCCCATCAGCTCCTTGGAAAACCTTGCAACTGATTGCACACCATGATACAGCTTGACATACAAAGACTGCTGAAGAACATCATTTAGCTGATGCCAAATCCATGAGGTCTGCAAGCAAAGCCAAGGCTGCCAACATCATCACAACACAAGTATTCTGCATCATTTGGTCAATATTTGCTCTTAAAATCAAGCAGAAGTCATGGTCCTCATCAAGCCTGATGGAAAAACATCATAGCATAAATTAAATGTAAAAAAAATACAGCATTCATATTTAAGGTAATATTTTGCATTTCAGTGTAAATTTAAATACCATAAATTTTACAGTTGCATTCAATCATTTATTTTCTATAACCGCTGATTCCCGAACTTAGGGTCTCGGCGGTCTGCTGGAGCCTATCCTGGACAAGTCACCAGACCATTGCAGGGCGATACACATGCACTCACATTTATTCTTATGGGCAAATTAGAATCACCAATCAACCTAATGCACATATTTTTGAACTGTGGGAGGAAACCAGAGAACCTGGAGGAAACCCACGCTGTAATAGAGACGGCTGAGTAAAAAGGTAACATTACACACGCACAGAAAGACCCCATGACCCCATGGCGTTCAGATTTGAACGCCATCGCACCACCCTTTTACAGTTGCAGATTTTTTTATTTATTTTGTGTTTTAGTACATGATAAACTGACCTGAAAATCAAAAAATCCAGATTTTATCAAGCGGAAAATGGGTTGACTTTTCTTATAATCCTAATCTTCCCCGTTTCATTTGTAGCCTTATTTTAATTTATTTTGATCCCCACGATTTCTGAAAACATGATGCCGAATTAAAACAGACAGATTCCATTTATAGAAATCTTCAAGAAATATCATAATACAAGACGCTGCTGCAGCTGGAGATAAAAATAAAAGCTATTAAACTTGTATCTTTTCTGTCTAACGACTTTGACTATTTAATTGGAAAATACTAACTAATACTACTGATAGAATTGAGTGGCAGCAAAGGATCTTCTTGTGTCGAAACATCCGGGTGTGTGTAATAATATGAAAACAGCACTTCAAAATTCCTCTCGACTAGATAGGTATCAGAAAAACATAAAATTTCTGTTCAATTATCTGCAGTGTTTGACTTGCTGGGAATTGGCCTGGAAAATCAACTGCAATTGCTGGATATCATCTCTCATCTCTGGCCTTTGCTTGATCTTCCCGGATATGTGATGTCATGTTTGCTCTTGTGGCAGCTCCTGAATCAACATCTCATCTGCAACGTAAGACAATTTCCGCACGTGAAAAGACAATCGAGTCAATCGAGTATAAATTGCCCTTTGGTAATGAAATGATATTAAATAAAGGCCGTTTGCCCCTTTCCTAAGTGTGTGGAGCAAACCCCGCCTTTTTTAATAATTGACCTGTTTAGCAGTTTGGTAGATTTGTGTTGCTGGTCTGAAGGCCATCCATCAGTCTTGCAATGGCAAAAATGTCCTGATACAGTATTACAGGTTATTAAAGAGACGATAAGAAGGCGGTTGCACATGTCAGCTAGTGAGACTTTTCTCATTTGGTAAGCGTGCAAAATGGTGCATAATCTAGTGATTCATCTTCACCTTCTCCATTACCAACAACTCAGACAACAACAAACACATCACCTTTGAAACGTGAACACTGGCCAGTGCGGAGTTTTTGCCTTACAATGATAAGTTTACACATTTTTTAATAATATGATTTTATTTAAGAATAATGACTCCTTCTTGATCATCTTATTATTATTAGTTGTAATAGTAGTAGTAGCAGTCAGTGATGGGGGGAAACAGCAATATAAATAAAAAAATTTACATTTTTCAAAAAAAATACTGTTTCCCTGTCATCAACATCACTTATAATAAAATTCTTTTTTAATTTGCTATTTTAATATTTAATATTATAACTAAGCTCACTAGCACGATTTTTATCCAAGTTACTTTCTCTGGTGTGTGTGTGTGTGTGTGTGCGTGTGTGTGTGTGTGTGTGTGTGTTAGGACTGAAAGTTAATCAGGGGCAGTGGTGGAAAAATTTTGTTTTTGGTTATAGACAACAGAGTGTCATATAGAATTAAAAACCACATTCACAAGACTGTAAACAATAAACAACCCCAGAGATCCGACTGGAAAGCCACTGCTCTGCATCATCCAATACCAGAGGTTATAAACTTCCATCATTTGTTAGCTAAATTATTATTATTGTCCTGGTCCAGACTGATCAAGTGCACTCACTGTCACCATCATGACATGAGTGTAAGTCATGATTCCCCTTAAAATATCACTATCCTGATAAGATAGAATTCTACAGGACAATGCTGTTCATCGAGAACTATTCCACAGTCAACAATAAAAAAGATCCAGGTGAAAAAAGGCAGTGAAGGCACTACTTGTACAGTTACATCACTTTCAACATGATTAAAAGTGACATATCTGTGATGAAGGATGGTCAGCAAAAATGAGGCTTGTTTCCAAAGACTGGGGTGGGGGGGGGGTGCACATTTAAATTGTAAATCATCCACTAAAACTCTTTCAGAAAGATTGATTGCAGATTTTAGGATTTTGATTAAGCTTTCGTGAAATTGCTCTGATTAGTCAACGCTTAAAAAATCTGAGCAATATTAATCTCTTCGTGGATTAAAGAAGGATCGTGTTATCGTTTGGTATTTAAATAAGACAAATGATCAAAGTCATCTCATATTTTTTTGGGGGGAAATTTAAAGCAATATTACCTTCAGCATTAAACTCTAATAATACTTTTAAACATTATCACATGTTAATTGCAACAGATAAATGTTGTGTGTGAGGAATAATAATTGTGTTTGTGGCAAAAATATAATTAAAAAAAACATTGGATTTAATTTCTACAGCACAGGGGCTGTAGTAATTGTAAAAATGTAATAAATTTCATAAATACACATATAAAAATTAAAAATGCTTATAAATTCTGAATGATTAAAGAAGGCCACTAAAATAAACATATATTAGTGTCTATGGCCTGTTTTTTTTCTGGGATAAATAGAGATTTTATAATGCAATTTATTAAACTCTTCATCCTGATTTATTAGAAAAGAGCAAACTGTCACTGCCACCGTCACTCGGCTGACCCCATACATCACAGCCTCTGTGACCACATATTAAGTGCTTTTCTCATCCCACGCCCATTAAAAGTAAATAATCTGCACAGAATGAGACATTTGTTAGGAATGTGTCCTATTTTTCATACGTGACAGCTATCTATTCGCACCCCAACAGAAGCTGGGCTACCAGAGTAAAGTGGTGTGACTAGAATGATGATGAAGCATCTAAAGACCGCTTTAGAGTTCATGTCTCAGGTCCTGACCATAAAGAAGACACTTTGTATTTATCAAAGTTGCAGCTGCACAGTTTACTAGTAATTTGGATGTTCTAAATGTTTTTTATACAGCTCCTTGATATGAACTGGTATGACAGGGGCTCCAAACACACAGATTAAGAAACACATGCAATTATTTATTAGTAAGATTCTAGTTTGAAAGGTTGTTGACAACAACAGTGCACCAAGTGAACCAGACATAAACTTTACAGCAGCAATGATCATCTAATACAAATGTTATTAACATTTACAGGTACATAAATGGGGCGGCACAGTGAATGTTCTTCGTGTTTTCTCCCACAGTCTAAAAACATGTACATTAGGTTGATTGGTAATTGGTAAATTGTCCATAGTAGTCAGTCTGGCCCTGTGATGGACTGTCAACCTATCCAGGGAGTAGCTTTCCTGCCTTTTGCCCTTAGAGAGCTAGGATAGGCTGCAGCAAATTACGGAGTATGTGGGCTAAAAAATGTATAAATAAATGAAGCACATACAGGATGGCTAACCCTAACCATAAGTTATAGAGAAACTAAAGTAGTGAGAATTCTAAAAATAATACCCCAAATGTCTTTCTTAAATGGCAAAATTGACTTTTAAATTGCTTAATTTAATGCCTTTCTCCCAGGTTGATCTGATTCTGTAGAATGTCCATGAAAAGGGTAATATACTTTTCCTTGTCAGATGCAGTTTTGTAACTGTTTCAGCATTTTGGCTTGAGTTTACATGACATAACATACTTGATAATGTACATCTTGCTTACAGGTGGGTCATAATAAGGTGTTCTTGACTTCAGGATGCTTACTCTAATTGCATGGGGCAAAAAGTTATCCCCCAGAATACTAGCCAGTGACGTTGGGTCACTATATAATCCTTAATAATAGACACTTTGTATTTATCAAAGTTGCAGCTGCAAATCACATTTTACTAGTACTTTGAATGTTCGAAATGTTTTTAGTATGTTTTTAGCATTGTATGAGTACAATAACCAGAGATAAAGGGATCAATTTTACTTGAGTATTGTTTACTCAAGAAATTGTAAAATTCCCTAGAGAAAAAAACCAAACTAAAAAAACAGCTCATAAATAAATTATCTTCAAATTAGACAGGTATAGAAAATAGATAAAGTGCCTTAATTATTATTTAATACACACGGTCAATGTATACAGAAAGCTTTAGCACCTAATCTATTCTGTGAAATACTACATAAAATTTGATGTAATATACATAAATCCATATATGGTCAGGAGAGAACTTAATTCACCCCTTAATTAAAAAACAAAGGTTAATAATATTAAATAGAAGGAGCAGATTACATTTTCAGTTAACTGTCAGTTAATGTCAGTAAACTCATCTATATTTTTATATATGTAAATCTCCAGTTTCTTATTTTATGATACATTGTTAGGCAACTTAATCTATGATAATTTAAAAATTAATTATGAAAAATGTGTTTCCAACAGCACATTGCATATATTACATGTATATTAATACAATATTAGACTTTTTTTGCCTTCAAAAAAAATCCATGGTAATAACTACATATGGTACATGCATAATGGCATTGAAAACATTTAGCTAGCTGTGCATTGCTGTTGTCGATAATATGATCATAATACGACCATCTTCCAGCCAGGAAAAGTAAAATGAAACCCTTAGAAATCCTCAGTATGAGTCTTGTAGCACAAAATCCTCCTTAAATAAGATACTGCATATGTAGAACATTTGGCATTTGACCAGGCCATGCTGAAAATGATTAGTTGTGAATGGAGAAATGGAAAACTCCTAGATAGGACCCCTGGTTTGGGTCGTAACACTGTAATTGTTCTTAACTAGTGCGAGTAAGGGAAGCCAGCTGGGTCATATCTCCTTCATTAAGGACTCATTTTGAGGCGGGAACCCCGATCTGGATTGTGCATTCGCTGCAATTTGGCACGATTAATAACCGCGGGTCACACAGGGTCACTTTCAATTTCCACCCAAGAGGGCTGAGAAACGGACGCAACTCATTTGCACAGATCTGAATAATTTGTCGCATGGAGGGAAAAAAGGAGGGCAGGGGAAAAAAAAGAAAGAAAGACAGACAGGATAAAGGGCTTGAAGAGCGTGAATGCGGCTGCACCTCAAACAATAAAAACCCATGCAGCCTCCATCGGCTTGCATAAAGGCAGTAATGAATATGACGGAGGAGACGAATCCACATGTAGGAATAAAGCTCGGTTTTCTCTGTGCTGCCGGGGCGTATGCGTTTTTCTTGTGCAAGCTTTTTAAACTTATCATAAATGTATTAAGATTGCACTGGGCCATGAAACAGCTGTAGACAATTAATCTTCTGCAAATCTTATCTGAAGAATTGGTCTCTGCAAAGTAACATCTGCCGTGAGAGGTGATTATTCATGGGCGACACAGGCGCCACACTTTTATGCATAGGGCACGATCATTGGCAATGAAGTAAAAATTTATAGTTTTGCTTGTTCAGTAAAAAAAAAAAAACATTCAGCAGCATTAAAAAATCATCCATCAACATTGTCTCGGGGTCTCCGGAGCCCATCGTGAGCCAAGAAATTAAAGAATATATTCATTTCAGTGTGAACTTGTACATGTGATGCTCCACTGAGCTGTTTTTGGGTAGCATTTTTTTCTTTGGCTCTTTGCAGAAAATGAAACTGAACAGTGCATTTCAATTTCACTGCATGTATGCAATGCTTTTAGTCCTGATGTGAAACATAGACCGTGTAACTGCCATCAAAATTTTCTTCCCTGAAAATATAATATCCTTTACTGAGGTTTTGCATGAAATCATTTCGAAATTTGGGAGAAGACATCATAAGCTATCACAGCAAGATCTATTTAATTAAACAGTGCTTACGCGTAGGCCTTGTACCGTTTTTAAATGTGCTGCATCGCATCCGGATCTTCCACTGGGGAGCGTTTCATGCGTTGGTAAAGACAGAGGCATTCATATTGCAGAAAAAAAGGAAAAAATCAACTCATAATGTTTATGGAGACACTGCCTCTTTTATTTTCTCTACATTAATTATATTCATGTGACTTCTTATTTCCCAACTGTCGGCACCTCGCAGATGGCGAGATTATTTACAATCCACAGTGTGGCCTGGAAGCACGCCAGCTGCGATCCTAATATCAATATGATCATCTGTAACGCTACCAGCTTGTCAATTAGTACAATCTTCCATAAAGGAAATGCCTTATCTTTATTCTTTGACGAAGTTTTTATTTTAGTTACTTAGAATGCAGGAACTTTACCTAGCAAAACAGAAAAGAAAATAACTGTTACATTCTGGAAATTGAATTACATATAAAAACTTGGAAAAGAAATAATTCAAATGTCTAGCTAAACATATTTAATGTGAAAAAACCCTAAAATGTTTTACCTTTCTAATGTTCTTCTATACCTGCTATTTTTCAAATTTGTGGTCACAGCAATTTGCAAAAATGACATGTTGTCATTAGAGGGCCACAAACACTCAGGCCAATCAGCCTAACGTACACTTGGGAGAAACCCAGAGTGAACCTATGCAAGCATGGCAAGAACATGCAAACTTTACACAGAACGTCTTGCTATGAGGCATCAGAAAATTTTTTGGATCAATAATCTGAAAAAAATTTACACAGATTATTTAAAAACAAACTTCAGAATATTATGAACAAAAGACAAGACAATTTACTTTGCTGTGTTTCACAAAGCATATGTAGGCACTTGGAGTGGGTTGGGGGTGTGCCTGAGCATTTTAGGGTCTATGTCTGTAAATGTGGGTCCTACAACAGTTATTACTTAAAATTGAATGCACTTGACAAAGATAGTGTTGCTTGGTTCAAATGTCCCATTAATGTTGCATCAAGATCCTATATCTTATATATTTTAGGAACCTTTGCTGCATTATTGGTGTTCAGTTACAACTGTTTAGGGTTGGTGTCAAGACTGCTGACTAGTATCTATTGTCTATGGACAGAAAATGAAGACACAGTCATGGTTGTACAATGTTGTACAGTATTTATTCCCGAACTCTGGGTCACAGGGGTCTGCTGGAGCCCTCAGCACACATAGGGTGAGAAGCAGGGGTACACCATAGACAGGTTGCCAGTCCATCGCAGCGCCACACACACACATACACAGTCACTTTCACTCCTGGGGAAAATTTTGAATCACCAATCAACCTAATTTACTATGGGAGGAAACCGGAGTACACAGAGGAAACCCACACAAGCGCTGGGAGATATACAGGATTCAGTATGTAGGTAAAATCGCTGTGATCCAGAAATCACTCTGGCCAAAGTAGGAAAAGTTGCTGTGATAGAAAGCAACATCCGAGGCCATGGATGTCTTCTGGTAAAAAAAAAAAAAATTGGGTCAGCTGCGGCATTGTAACAGTCACTATATTCATTTATAAAGCCGAAGCAAGAGGTCAAATTGCATCCAAGCTGCTTGTTTACCAATGCTTTTTTGATAGTGAGTCCCTATCCTTTTATATGATGATAAGTTGCAGAAGGTGACCTACAAAAGAAGGTTGTGAGTACAGGTGGCAAAAATGAGGTTACTCTGCAGGGTTTTTTGTAACTTACTGGTAGGTTCCTTACCAATCATTACATGATATATACACAGTATCTAGTCGAGTACAAGCATAATTTAGTACTTCTATCATTTACTATTTGTAGTCTATGCATAGTGGGGCTAGTAATGCCCTTCTTTGGTGGTCTAAACACTATCAGAATCACTTACCTACATTAACTAACTAATTCTAATATTTGTTCCATTAGATTGTATTAATTTAGTCTAATGAGTTTATTCTCTGCATTTCATCTTGCTGCACAGTATGTGTATGTTGGATTTTTGTCCAATTATATTCAGGTTTCTATGTGCTGCACTGTTAAGCTCATCTACCCTCAGATTCAGCAGTGCTGGCCATGGAACTTAAACTATATAAGCAGTGGATTTTATATATA
>JAOTQW010000016.1:8794151-8805727 GCA_026260075.1 Sisor rabdophorus
GGACCTTCTTGTTGTGAGGCAACGGTGCTAACCACTGCGCCACCGCGCCGCCCACTAAACGTTGGTTTATTTATTTAAAATGAATTTAAAAAAATCATTTTTGTTACTTTATTTATTCAGTTTATACTGCCACTGCATTTTGTGAGGTTTTTGGTTTACTTGGCTACCTCTAGGTTTTCTATGGGTTCTGCAATTTCTTTCCTTCTGACCCAGCATTTCTGAATTGTCTGTAGTGTTGTGATGTGTAGGTATCCCATCCAGGGTTTCCCCATGCATATTGGCAGTGGTTTATTTTCTAATATTCAATATATACTAACATTTTATTAAGTAGCCTCTAATCCACTGACATATACTTTGTCCTTCCTGTGACACTAGCAATCGAGCTACAGAAGTAAGATAAATAGATCCCCTATGCAGGGATGTACCAGTATTGGTATCGAGCCTGATACTAAGCTTGTGTACACTCTACATCATGTGACAATTCTTTCAGTGCACAAAAACTCTGACCGTAGTGAAAGAATGTCCGAAAGAATGAAGAATGACTCTGTGGTGTGGAACATTTTAAATCATGATTGCAGTCCCACAAAATTTTTTTAACTTTGGGTCACGGTAATCTGCTGGCACTTGGCGTACACCATAGAAAGGTCACCAGTTCATTGCAAGGGCACGCACAGACATGTACTCCCACACACTTCTATGGGCAATTTAGAATCACCAATCAACCTAATGTACATGTTTTTGAACTGTAGGAGGAAACCGAAGTACCTGGGGTAAACATGCAAGCACGAGGAGAACATGCAAACTCCACACATGGACCCTTTGCCTAGGAATTTAATCCGGGACCTTCTTGCTAGCCACTTCACCACTGCGCTGCCCAATAAAAACAAATTGTACATAGTACAGGGCAAAGATAAAACAAGGGTGGCATTGTTGAAGACTCGAAACCCGCAATCTAACCCAGGTTGCCAAAGCACAAAAGTGCATGTAAGCGCTAGTGCCTTGGCCCACGCACCAGCCAAAACATGAGTACTTTTGATACAAGTCATTTGATAAAACATTAGAAACTGAAACACGGAAGTGAGCACTGAGAAATATGCTGCTTCAGTAACGTTAGCGCTCGGCAACTGACTCTTGCAAGAAGAATGAAAAAAGCAAGAGATACAGTAACCAGAGAGCCTTTTATTTAGTTATTCATATTCTATACCTGCTTATTTTCTAATTTGGGTTTCAAAGGTTTTCTGAAGCCTGAAAGACAGAAAGAGTATACCCTGGATAGTTTGCCAGTCTATCACACGGCCACACACACAAACTCACTTGCTCGTATGGGCAATTTAGAATCACCAGTCAACCTAGGGTAGAGGTTTTTGGATTGTGGGAAAGAAAACGAAGAACCTGGAGTAAACATAGAAATTTACTCCAGAAGGATCACACAGAAGGATCTAATACACAAACTGGCCTTTTTACCAGAGCTTTATTTTCCACAGGTTCGAGGCTTATCAAGTTTCGGTATTGAGCTGGATTTCTTGGTCGAGGAGTATGCCGGCAGTAAAGGAAAATTCCCTCCTGTGAAAAGACGAAGCAGAAACTCCCTGTACATCTCCACGATCGAGAAAGGCCATAGCCTGGTGAACTCGCTGATCGAGACGAACCGACTTACCAACATCGGCCTGGTGGTGGTGGATGAGGTACATAAAGTATGTTTTAACTTAATTTTTTGCTCTTTTTGAGTTTGATTATCCAGAATGCTATTCCTCCGCTTTACTCAGCTTCACATGCTTGGAGACGGGAGCAGAGGAGCGATACTTGAGATGACTCTGGCCAAATTGCTTTACATAAGCAGTAAGTCAGTGGCAAATACAATTAATCTCTGTTACTCTAACCAAGTTTGATATAAGACTGTTTTTAACAGAATGCACACAGATCATCGGAATGAGTGCAACTCTGGGCAACGTTGCGGATCTCCTGAACTTTTTGAGGGCTGAGAACTACACCAATGACTTCCGACCTGTAGATATATTTTATATATAAATTACAAGCTTTAATTAAAGACTTAGTTCCAAATGCTGTGTAGGAGATAAGATCGCAGTACTGTTATTTTACAGGTCCAGTTGAAGGAGTATGTGAAACTGAGGGACAGTATATATGAAATCGATCCCAAAGAAGAGCAGTGCTTCCGCTTCTCCCGTGTGCTGAATTTCACTGTAGGTGGAAACAGTGTTTCTTTCTGATGTCTCCTCTGTTATTTTTTATATGGTCATTTTCCTGGTTCCACTTACAAGCTAGATCAACTTTGCTATTACATTCTGGATTCTGATTCGTCAAGAATTTTCAAAAACAGTAGTACCTGAATATGTACATCAAAAAGAATTTTCCAAAGATGTCCTTATTTAGAGTGACTTACATTTATCTCTTTTATACAATTGAGCAAGGGTTAAGGGCCTTATTTTGGATTTTATTAGTGGCAAGTTGCTGGTGCTGGAAATTGTACCCTGATCTTTCAATTAGCACTGCACTACCACTTCCTCTAAAATGTATCGATCACCAGCACGTTCTGTCTAATAAACTGCATTTATATGTTACTTACATTTATATCTTTTTTTTCTATACAATTGGAAAATAGGGAGTGAAGGGCCTTGCTCAGATGCCCCATATAGATTACTGCATAGAAAAAGTTTTTTCTTTGCATTTTTCACCTTGGGTGGTTAGGGTCAGAGTACAGAGTTGGCCATGATGCAACTTGTCTGGAGTGGAGGGTTAAGGGCCTTCATTAAGGGCCCAGCAGTGGTAGGCATCAATATTAGTATCATTGTACCAGATCCTTAACCGTTTAAGCTAACTGCCTTAATTCACAATGATCTATGGAGGTGATAGCAAAAGGTGGGTGTTGGACTGTCCACCAGGGGACTGTAGGTTAAATTTCCAGCAACAAGAATTTTCCTGGTTACCTGAATTCATTAATAAACCTAATGTACATGTTTTTGGACTGAGGGAGAAAACTGAGAAATCAAATCCAGGACCTGCTTGTTGTGAGACGACTGTGCTAACCACTTCTCAACCACGCCACCCAAGTTTAATTATAAAAATTGGACTGAGAAATCGAATCCAGGACCTTCTTGTTGTGAGACGACTGTGCTAACCACTACTCAACCACGCCACCCAAGTTTAATAATAAAAATTGGACTGAGAAATCGAATCCAGGACCTATTTGTTGTGAGACGACTGTGCTAACCACTACTCAACCACGCCACCCAAGTTTAATAATAATAAATATTAATAAAGAAACCCTAATGATGACATTTTTAACCGCTTCTTAATTTTTACTTAATTACTACAATTCTAGTTTAATTTTGTTTCAGTTTCTTTTTGTTTGTCATTCTACACAAAATGGATGATAATAATGAGATTCGATCTTTGTATGGATCACTGGCTGTTCTCAAACTAAAATGTCAGTGGATTATTACAATTAATGACTAAATGAATGTTTGGAAATGTAATCAACAATTTTTGACCAACCCTCAGCAAAAAAAAGAAGAGAATTGTTTTTATGACATTGGTGTTCTGGTTATTTTGCACATTATTGTATAATAAAGTCCGTGTTTGGTTTGTTTAATGGTAACAGTACTCCAGTGGAATGCAGAAGCTGGATGCGGACCACATCATTGCGCTGGTTACTGAAGTGATCCCCAAACAGTCCTGCTTGATATTTTGTGCCACCAAAAAGAACTGTGAAAATGTAGCTGGTATGATTTGCAAGTATCTAAATAAGTAAGTGTAAACACATAAAAAAACTGCATTTGCTTTGATGATGCACTTAAAAAAATTTTTGTCTTGTTAACAGAGACTTTCTGATGCATAGAGAGGAAGAAAAGGCAACACTTCTTTCTGAACTGAGAAAGAGTGGGAATGGTACGCTGTGTCCTGTGCTAAAGAAGACCGTGCCCTTTGGCCTGGCGTACCACCACAGTGGACTGACCAGTGATGAACGAAAGCTGTTAGAGGAGGCGTACTCATCCGGAGTCCTCTGTCTTCTCGCCTGCACCTCCACCCTGGCTGCAGGCATCAATCTTCCTGCCCGAAGGTTGATGAAGAAACAACCTCATAAAAACCCAAACTTTACATTGCATTAAAAGGACAATTATTAACAAAATCTTTACAACATTGTCAGATTGTTTTATTTCAAGAACTACATAGTTAAAGAGGATTCAGTATCAGTTTTCTACTATCGGTTTCCTACTGTCAATTTTCTTTACAGCGTTTAACTTTTGGGCTGTATAAGAGTGTTTGTTTCTTTTCTTTTAATGCACTCAACTGACACATTAAGATGTGTGTAACTGTTTGTCTAACTCCAAAACCCTCTGTACTCAGGGTGATCCTGCGTTCCCCTTATGTAGGTGCAGAATTCCTAAAGAGGAGCCAGTATAAGCAGATGGTGGGAAGAGCGGGTCGAGCTGGAATCGATACAAGTGGCGAAAGCATCCTTATCCTGCAGGACAAAGACAGAGAAAAGGTAACACCTTGTTTGCCAAGATTCAGCTTAGATACGTCAAGTAGCTTACTTCTCTTATTGTTTTGTCAGGTCAAACAGTTAGTCTGTGCACCAGTGGAAAACTGTTATAGCAACCTGTTACTTGACGGCAGTCACGGCATTCTAAGTCTCATCCTGTCCCTCATTGGCCTCGAGGTAAGTGGCTTTTTGATCTCGAGATAAGGATCAATCCTTGAAGTCTGGGATAATGAAGGATTTGTTTCTGGATTTAGATGGCATGCACTGTGGAACAAGTTTTGGAGTTTATGTCTATGACTTTACTTGGCGTCCAGGAGATTCTTCTTTGTCAGCAGAAGAGTCTTCGTGAGCTTACGATCAAGTCGATTGAAATACTGAAAGAGAAGAGACTCATTAGCATGGCTCCTCACGATCAGTGTATGCTGCATGTCACAAAACTGGGAAAAGCAACATATAAAGGTGAGACATTACTACCGTAAATACGCCCTACAGGACACTTGGAATGTGCTTCAGGTTTTGAAATATTGTACATATTTCTTAATACATTGTAATTAATGACTGAATATTAATGCTAGATATTTTTATCAGTGCACTTCTAAAATTGTAGTATAGCCTGCTAAAGTTAGTTAAATCCTGATTCATCAGAAGGTGTTATACGATTCGATGAATGTCGAGTTGCATGATTTCCAAGTTGTTGTTTTCACACTTCACAACTCTACTGGGTAAGATTCTGTTGCTGCTGTGGTCCTTTATGTCAGGAAGAATCGCTGACAATTAGTGTTGCAACAGTTCACAATTGATATAACTGATATGGTTAATATAATTTGGGATACTATTTAATACAAAAGGTGGGAGTTTATACATTTAACATCCACTATCCATCAAATTATCATTAATATTATAATTGTACACGTCATCAGAGATATTTTAGTATCGTAGTTGACTAATACTAATAGAAATTTGCCAGACATTTTAGAAGTGGTGTATCAGTCAGATTTCATTGCTTCTGTCTCACTTCAGCTCTTTGCTTTGTTTTTTCCTTAGGCTCCATAGATTTGAGGTACTCCGATGTCCTCTACAAAGACCTGTCTAAAGGTCTGGAGGGTCTTCTGCTAAACAGCTTTCTTCATTTGGTATATCTGGTTACTCCATATGACATGGTGTCTCAGATCAAACCAGACTGGATGATCTACTTTGGTCAGGTCAGTCACTCTTCACAACAGACTTTACAACAACCAGTGGTAATCACAATAATGACGTCAGTCTAACAGAAGGTTGTTGAAATCATGAAATGCCACATGCGAAAAAACACAAATATAACTCTTCTGGAACATTTTTGATGAACAGTTGTGTAATTACAGATTGATATAACGATTCAGTACAATGTAAAAATGGCATTAAATAAACTACTAGGATATTTGCTTATTAAGAAATACAGTTTTCTAGTATTTTTGCAATTTGTCTAGAATTTAGGAAGTGGTAGCTCAATGATTGAGGTTTTGGACTGTTAGTAAAAAAGCTGACACTGTTGTGCCTCTAAACAAGACCCTTAATTGCTCTGTTGTATAGCAAGAGAGATAAATGTAATTTCCCTGGATAAAAATGTCTACCAAATTCCATCAGTGCAAATGTAGACTGAAGATGTGGTTTTGTTTTTGCTTATTAGTTAACAAAGTTGTCTGGCGCTGAACAGAAGATAGCCGCCACTATTGGGGTGCCTGAGAGCTTCCTTGTGCGAAAAGCAGCTGGTCAGAGTGTGAGGAAGGTGGGAGTATAATTCTTTTTTTGATCTTGTTCTGTGGTTTTCTAAGGAATGGCGTCAGTTCACAATAAGACCTATAATGTGTCTTATCAACACTGTTTGTGTGTGCGTGTTAGAGTATAGACCCTGCAGTAGTAAACAGACTGTACCTGGCTCTGGTGCTTTATTCACTTCTAAATGAGACAACCATCTGGAACGTCTCCGACAGATTCCAGCTCACACGAGGTCTGATTCAGACCCTTGCCAGTTCCGCCTCTGCTTTTTGCTCCTGCGTGCTGCATTTCACCGAGGTCAGTGCATGGGGTTTATGGTGCTGATTTTTACCCCTTGATTTCTCATTTCAGGACTTTACTGTTAATTCATCCTTGTGTTTAGGAGCTGGAAGAGTTTTGGGCTTATAAAGCCCTTCTTACTGAACTGACCCGCCGACTGACTTACTGCGTACAGACTGAGCTTATTCCATTGATGGAGGTTGCTGGAGTCATGGAGGTGTGTGTCTGTACACACACATAGAGTATCAGGAGAAGATACAAAACATAAATAATTTGTATCACCAATGCCTATACTAGCTGAATTCAGGGTCTGGTATGAACCCTAAGCCTTTCCTGGGAACACTTTGTGAAACAATACTGGAAGTCATTTAAATGGCATCATTTAATCTTCTATATCTGCTTAATTCCTAACTCTGGTTACAGGGCCTATCCCAGAGCAGAGATGAAAGGCAGGGTTACACCCTGGACGGGTCGCCAGGCCATCACACTCATAGAAAACAACCATACACGCTCACACCCCTATGGGCAATTTAAATGTGTACTCAGAGTAAACGCAAGCACGCGGAGAACATGTAAACTTGCCCGGGAATCGTACCTGGGATCCTTATGCTCTGAGGCAACCGTGCTAACCACCATGCTGCCCACACTTATTTCAAACAAATCTGATCAAGCGTCGATTTATACACATGCATCTTAAAACATGTACATCAGCGCTTGTCTATTTTCATATGGAAGTTTGTCACTCACTTTAGCTACTTCTTAGTACTCCTTCATTAAATTGATTGAAAACACTTTTCAGGAAACGAAATGGCCAGTCTTGTTCTGTAAAAGAATATTTTTCACATTACTGCTAACAGCGAGCTCTTATCCACATGTCTCACTGGGTCTTGCTTTAATATCGCCCAGAGTGAAAATTCGGCACATACTAAAGCAGGAAGCGTAAAGGGTCTTGCTCAAGGACCCAACAGTAGCAGACTTAGCGGTAATGGGGCTTGAACTCAGGTCTTCCTGGTGTTCCTTGGCGGTGGGGGGGCTTAAACCCAGATTTTCTTTGGCAGGTGGAAGAAAACCGGAGAACCTAAAAGAAAACCATGATTTACATTACATTTACAGCATTTGGCAGACACCCTTATCCAGAGCGACTTACAATTGAGCAATTAGGGGTTAAGGGCCTTGCTCAGGAACCCATAGTGGTGGCATGGTGTTGCTGGGGATCGAACCCCGGTCCCCACAATAACCAGATACACAGTAACCAGTACTACACACAGCACTTTAGCAGAGCAATTAAAAGAATTTTTTCTTCATTTTTTTTTACTTTCCATTAAAGCTAAAATGTTAGTGTGAGAGTGGGCTGTAGTTTGTCAATGTGTGGCCCTGCAATGGACTGGCTACCTGTTTAAAGTGTACCTATGACACTCACACTGTGTGTGCTGGTATAGGCTCCAGGAGTTCCCTGTGAACCTAAATTTAGGAATAAGCAGGTGTAGAAGATAAATGAATGAATGAAATATAATAATGATAAATAATAAATAATATGAATTATAATATAAATACAATCACCAAATAAGTATGAGATTTATTTTTGTATGTGTAATAGGCATCATTTGCACAGTATCAAGAAGCCTTTTGTGAATAGCAAACAGTCAGTGAGGTTTTTTTGGGTTTTTTAAACAATACTATCATCATCATCAAAAGCAGAGTATAAACACACACTGTACTTTGTATTTTTTTCCAGTTTCGAGCCAAGCAGCTTTACAGTGCTGGGTATAAATCATTAGCTCACCTGGCCAATGCTGACCCGAATCTCCTGGTAAAGACTGTAGAGAATCTCAATAAGAGGCAGGCCAATCAGATTGTGGCTTCAGCAAAGGTCAGTAAAATTTTGTCTTGCTTCACACCTTGCAGCCACAATGATTTGAGTAAATAAATAACTTTATTTATCCAGCTAGGAGTTTAGAGGGTTTTTTGCTGATTGGTTTGAAGATGTAATGCTTGATTTTGTTGTAGCTTTTAAATTTTGCAGGGTTTTGTTAAAATCTGCTGTAATTTGTTTTCTGTTTAAACGATTGGTAAAGACATAAAGCCTGTATGTAATCACTGTGATGTGATTGCTACATGTCCCACACCGACCTTAAATTTGCATTCATTCTTAAACACCAGCAGGTTCCTATTAGATACTGAACTTTAGTATCTGGTGTGACCCCCTTGTGCAGCAATAACAGCAACTAAACATTTCTGGAAACTGCTGATTAGTCCTGCACATCGGCTTGGGGAAATCTTCGTCTATTTATGTGTACAGAACAGCTTCAGCCCTGACATGCTGTTGGGTTTCCCTAAAATGAACTCTACAGGTCAGGCCATCGCAAAACATTAATTTTATTCTTCTTAAAACATTTTTGGTAGACCAACTTATATTTATTGGGGTCATGACCCTCTTTCGATTGAGTTTCAATTCACAGACAGATTTACTTTAGAATTTGTTGGTATGAATCAGAGTTTCTCAATAAATGCAAGCCATCCTGGCCCAGATGAAGCAAAACAGGACATGCCACTACTGCTATTCCAATCATCTTTTTACATATTTCCAGTTTTTAGGCTGGATTTCAATGTTTTTCTTTCTGCAAACATAACAGGTTTAAATAACCACTTAACCTCCTTCCTGTTTTGGGATGATTAGGGGTTAGGGATAATGGTTAGTATTAAAAATACAGTTTGTATAGTATAAAAACCATTACACCTGGGGAGAAAACCATTACACCTCCTCAAGGTGTGTGTGTGCGTGTGTGTATGAGTATATGTCTAGAAAAATTTAGTTAACAGAATCTTATTCAATTTATTACTAACAATGGTTAGATTCACAAACAATAATTAATCTACCTTATTTCAGCTCCTACTGTGTGTGTTTGTGCAGATGCTGTTACAGGAGAAGGCAGAAGCTCTGCAGGAGGAGGTCGACGAGCTGCTTATGATCCCTTATGATTTTCCCTCTGCCTGAATTTTTACTATTATATCATATTATATTTAATTTAACATATAATCTGTTTATATTTATCTGTCATGGAAAGTCAGGGAAGGTGGTGGCCTAGTGGTTAAGGTGTCGAACTAATACCAGAAAGACTGGGGTTTGATTCCCATCATCACCAAGCTACCACTGTGGGCCTGTGAGCAAGGCCCCTGGCCAAGGTTGACAGTTGTAAGTCACTCTGGCTAACGCTGTCTGCCAAATGCTGTAAATGTAGTCCACATGTCTGAGAATGTGTATGCAAGTTTTTTATCATGAAGCCACCTGGTCAATAAATGCAACAATATGGAATTATCTGTGGTATCCATGTTATTTTGAAATCAGAATAAGACACAGACAAAATATTAAATATTTTAAAAATATTTTTAAAAAACAGGATTTTTTTATTTTGAAATGTTTCAGTCTTAAGGATTTTGTTCGCTATCCAGAGATAGCAGAAGAAAATTATTACATGAATCTACATAATAAAAATGCTGAGTTCTCCAGAGATCACATTATGAAGGATTACACACATCAGTAACATGTCTGTCGTCTGGACAACTATACAGAATTCGATTTGAATAAATGTTTATTTACAGCGATGGGATTGTCTCGGAGCAGCTTTACACAGATTGCAGTGAGAAGTGTGAGTATGTGTGTTCCTATATTTGCTCAGGGAGGCAAAGTATGAATTTCAATGTCTCTCTCTCTATATATATATATATATATTCACCTCAACCAGGTGAACACCTAAAACCTGGACTCTTCTAGGCTCAGACACACACACACACACTAAAACCCTAGCACATACTTTTACGAGCACAGCTGCAGTAATATATTTTATATATATATATATATATTTTTTTTATATATATATATATATATATATTTTTTATATATATATATATATATATATATATATAAAATGCAGGTGCTCTATGCACTGAGTCACCACTTTTCTCCCTAACTAACAACGGTCCTGCACACAGCCCTATAAAGAATATAAGAACAAGCAATTAGATGGTTGTGGTTTGATTCCTAGCACTAATATATCTGTTGGGCCCCTGAGCAAGGCCCTTAACCCCTAATTGCTCAGTTGTATACTAGTAGTTTTAACAATCATCGATACGATGCTGGCTTTTAATATCAGCAATGCTTTTTCAATTCTACTAATATGGAAAACTGCTTGTATGGGCGTGGCTTTCATGAGCCTTTTGTCCAATCAGTTGTCGCGTATGTGATAAAGCCACACCCACCTGCTTACATTCCTGCCTGTGTTCACAGTCGCCGGTTGTTCGAAGCAGGAAGTCTGGCTGGTCCACCTCACTTTATGTTTTAGAGATTTAAAAAAAGTTGTAACACAATATAGTTTAAATAATATATTTTAATTTATTTTACTGATGGGAAATGCGGGATCCGAGAACCGATGCGCCGTTTTTGCGCATTTCGTTTCTCTTTCTTTGCTTTTAAATCCATTTAACGTAAAGTCAATAAATGTGGACATGGATCTTTCTCATGTTGACAGAAAAGTGGATAAAAGGTTTTTGTCTGTGACTATAGATGCGAGTCTGATGGCAGAGGAGAAGTTCATGTATCTTCTGGGGTGAGTGAATCAGTGTCTCACCATCCAACTTTTCCAATTTTAGGACACATCCAGATGTTTGACATAATCATATACAGACACACACACCCACATACACACATTTATTTACACATATGTGTATACAAAAGTCTTAAAAGTTCCTTCTTAATCACCTAGAACTATTTGTGTTGACGTTTCCAACTGTTAATTCTGTCAAATTTAGATGGACAATGTGCCTATTTTATTCATCTTCTATACCTGCTTATTCCCAAACTTTTTGGGGTCACGGAGGTCTGCTGGAGCACATTGGGTACACCCTGGACAGGTCGCCAATCCATCGCAGGGTCACTCACACACACAACCACACACATTCACTGCTATGGACAATTTAGAGACACCCATCAACCTAATTCACATGTTTTTGGACTGTGGGAGGAAACCGGAGTACCCGGAGG
>JAOTQW010000016.1:8914606-8925898 GCA_026260075.1 Sisor rabdophorus
ACCTTCTTGTTGTGAGGCGACGGTGCTAACCACTGCGCCACCGCGCCGCCCTATTCAAGTTTTAAAAAACTTAAATCAACTATTTTCCACTGAATGAAACAATATACAGAAATGGACCATTAAATTAGTCTGACCTCAACTTCCTATGCTGGGTTATGCGAAGAGAAGAATTTCACTTTGCAAAGAAGAAGAAAACAGATGAAGAGGGATTGGTTTATTGCTCCGGCATGCCATCTTGTTTTACATCACCTTCCTCTTCCAGCTGTACATAAATTACTCAGGCAAGTATGCACACAATGCTGGCTAATACGCAAGCACATCATACTTCCTGATGATAAGTTTCCCACAATGTTGGTTCCTCGTGAACCGTTTAAAGCAGGATGGGACGGCTGAATCAGACGCGCCCTTTCGAGGACTGTGTCAGGGAAGCTGTCGAAATCAGACAGGTCAAAGACCAAGAATATTCTTTATACCCCCATCACTTATACAAGAGGCATGTTATGGTGGAGCTTAACTATAAATCTGTCATAGGGTAGTTAAAGCTTGGGGTCTGAGGAAAACATATGTTTACTTAGCCCACAAAAAAGGAAAAAGGGATGAAACTTCAGGTGGATGATCATATATTGCACCAGATCATCGTATGAAAAACTCGCTTCACAATTTATACACAATCCAGACCCAAGAGCTGCCAAACGACCTGTGCTGTTTACCGCATTTGCTCATAATCTCAGCATGGAAAAGCCTTAGAAGAGGTATACTATCTGTCTACCACCATTAAGAACCCTCAGCCCCCCCCCCCCAACAACATTTACATCCAGACCTGCAAACCTACCAGAGAGACAGCTGGTCAATAAAAATATCTTAAAAGAACACTTGTAGATGTTTATGTTCCTTAAATGTCAAGCCTATTAGGGAGGGCAATGATAGCAACGGAGAGGATTGTCAAAAACGCTTTTAAGAGCAGCTACGATCCAGCGAGCATGAAGATCATCAAACCGGAGGTTTGGACAGCAGACAATATTTTATCTTAATGTTCAAAAGACACGCTGCACGGTATCAGGATTTTAATACGGCTCTGCATTAATGCCTTTTAAACAGATGGAACAGGTTTGTTCAAAGAAGGAAAAAAGGGTTCGATTCCTGGGCCCGGGGTCTCTCTGTGCATATTCTCCCCACTTTGGCTTGGGTTTCCTCCACAATCCAAAAACATATAAATTAGATTGATTGGTGATTGTAAATTGCCCATAGGAGTGAATGCGAGTGTGTGGTTGTCTGTATGTGGCCCTGCGATGGACTGGCAACCTGTCCAGGGTGTAGCTCTGCCTCTCGTCCATTTGTGCGCTGGCATAGGCTCCAGCAGACCCCGAATTAGGTAATAAGTGGGTATAGAAAATGAATGAATAAATGAATGAACACACTTTTTTTTTTACACCCCACATTAATAAAATTTTATCATTACAAAACTGGAGACTACTGCCAAAAATTTGGTTGAATCTGATCAACACGTTTCTCCGCTATTGGTAGTTCAGAATCCGCCACACAAGTCTCCGTCGACGAACCATTACTGTAGAAACAAGAACACGAAGTATCTGATGGTCCGATCTGATCTGCAGCAGCGTTAATGTACAATGAATAACACTGTGATTTGATTGAAGGGCGGGTTGCTGTTTTAATCAAGCAGGAGCCACACCTGTTTAATCAACTGATCTCAGGTTTGGTTTCTTTTCAGATGAAAACCCACATCATCCTCTCATCCTCGAGGCGTGGAGAAGATCAAACATCCTAATCTGATGAATCAGATTTAAGAATTTAACATTACACCATGCGTCTTTCAGAACACATATTTTTAGATAGATCTTAAGTGTTTGTGTAATTCTGTCTTCCACTTACTCAGCGGTGGGCCTCCCGGATCTTTAAGTCTTTCTCTGCCGCCTACACCTTACCAGTAACCGAACTACCATTACAAACCAAATTCTAATATTTGCCCCATTGAATTGGATTTTATAATTTAGTTTCTTCTTTATCATGCTAATAGATTTTTTTTTGCCCAGTCAAATTTCAGTGGTTCTATGTTAACTTAATCTGCCCGGTAGAGCTGCCTATGTAATTTAAACTCTATTAAAAGTTTAACCTCGCAAACCTGCCTTGTATTTTTACTCCCACAATGGGTGACTGAGGCGAAGAAATTACATTTATCTTAGACATACTTCAAAAATCATTTTTAAAAGCATTTTTCTGGAAAAATTAGCCATTATGAGGAAAGGTCAGGTAATTCTGAGAATAACAAGCTTGTCCTAGTCCAGAAAAAGGGTTTATTCACAACTTCCAGACCAGTCCTGTCGACCAGTAACACAGACTTAAAGCCGTTAAATGTATTATATATTTATATTGGTAATGTTTTTATTTGATAACTAATGATTCTGAACCGTTTCCGATGACGTGGGTGGTACAGTTGTGGTTGTAGTGTAGAGGTTTGGTAACAACCGACTGACTACAAATATCGCAAGTATGAAAAGATTTTTTGCAGACATTCATTTGCTTGAAAAAAGGAAAGAAAATCTAAACCAATTGTGCGCTTGGGTTTAAAATTATTCAAATATAATTGAATTTTATTACTCGTCACATTGTTGTTGTAAGAAAAACAGCTGTACAGAACGCTGGCACGTGGCCATGTCTAACCACGCAACCGTAGCGCTGACTGCGTGTTATCACAACAGAAAGAAGACGAGCTTTAAATCTTAATCTATTTATAGCACTTTCCCGTCCAGACAAGCATTTGGTTCTGCAACTGTTATATTTTCAATCCGTGATGAAACACAAACAAATACGAGATGATGACGGAGCAACGTCATGATAAATAAAAGCAGACATCAATGGTCTTCGGATTAAGAGATGAGATCCAAATCAGATGATCAGGCCTGATGGTAGCCACCAAGAGCACTCGGAACAATCCTCTGAGGAGAAAGGTGCAGCGAGAGATACCATCATGTCTGAGTGCCACTTGTTGCAGAAGTGAAAGAGCCCTCATGACAAACGCATGCAATCTGGACTTCAAACTTTACACACATCTGGAGATGATGATGAAGACGACAGATCCTGCCCAAGTAGATCTTTTATTATTATTATTAAATATTTTACAAACTTAGAGTTTCAGTGAGATCAGATTTTCTTTCATATTCTTTCAGGCTTCACCTTGCAGATGCCAAAAACAAAAAATGCTGAATGGTATGGAATCTTTCAACTTGGTACCCACACCAATATAGAATCCATATAGATAGATATAACTATATAATAAATCATAGCATGCAGTCAATTTTTAAAATAAGAGATTCAACTTAAAGCTGGATGAAGCTGATGAACATCTCCAGGGTTCCTTCAAGCCGAAAAAGGGAATAGAACGATACTCATCATGTCTGAGTGTCACTTGTTCACTGAAGTGAAGGAACCCTCATGATGCATGCAATCCCGCACCACTCACCAATTTGCTCATATGGGTGAGAAAATAATCGCACAGAATTACTTCAAGGGTGACAATGGGCAATCACTGGCACTAGTGCAGATACGTCTTATCAGCACATATGTGAAAGATAAAGTGAGGCGATACATGCGCCGGTGGGTTTGCGCAATACTGTTTACGCCTTTGTACCATCATCAGAGCATAAAAACATGCAAGCTTTAGAAAGAAAGAAAGAGTCGGGGGGTTTGTTTGGTTTGTTTTCTTAAATCTAGACGTTTATTAGGACTGATGTTTTATGATGAATTGCTAAGAAAGAGAAACTTCTTTTATACAAGTCATATTTAAGAGCGTCAGTATTTATACATAGAGAAAAAAAAGTGGGGGGGGGCAACTAGAGTGAGAACATCTGAATCGAGCGTAGAAACCACCTTAATTCAAATTTCTTTCTGTATTGGGAGTCATTTTATTGCTTGGTTAATGTTTGCATTGGTTTAACCATCACTTTAACGTGTCTACGCCATTTAAAGCAGACATTCTGCCTAAATGCATGGGTGGGTCGCTGCTGCTGCTACGGGAACAGAAATTATGAGCCGGAAAAGTGTCTTCTTCATCGGGAACAGGTTTTGGTCAGGATTAATACTGCAAAGAGGTAGGGTCTTAAGGTCTCGACTGTAACGTTCTAAGTCAGAACCAGCAGTCACAAACCTGTCTGGGAGAATGCACAGTGTACACCAGCCAGCATGGGATCGGACCTAAACATCCAGCTGTGCGTTTTTTGTTCTTTAATGATTCATAAAAACTATTTGTGCTTAGCTCCTTTTTACCCCTAGTAGGCAGAATTACACAAAATACAAACCATTTCTTATGAATGAGGAGAAAATTTTAGTAATAAATTGGAGTGTGATCAGGGGTCTAGTGTCAGCAGTTCTACTTTGCCTAAAGGAGGAAATAATAATAATACACCTGTACATCCTGTTCCCTTTATAAAAAAAAGGGGGGTGCAACGATTTATTCTTCCCCCACAGACACCCAACGCTCCCCGAATTTAGCTTTTAACCTTCCCGCACTTTAGCAGACAGAGCATCGCAGGTTTTCTTGGCATCTCCTAAAAGCATGGAGGTGTTCGCTTTGTAGAAGATGGGGTTGTCGACTGCAGCGTAGCCCACTCCCAGAGACCTCTTCATCACGATGACCTGCGAAGAGAACGCAGATTTGAATATTTCAGCACTGAAATGTAGCAAACGTGAGGAAAATGGTTTGAAATTAAAATCATAACTTTTTTAAACCAAGTCTACCTACCAAACCACTTCTAGTTCTTCATGAAAGACGATTTCCTATCTTTAGAATTTTTTCATGTCAAACTATTTGGTTATACAGACTGTTGGAAGGGATAAAATAGACAACCACCAATATGCCAAATTACCGATATTTGATGTTTAAAGTTGAGCAAATGTTAGACAGGGTAAAGATTTGTGCAAGCGTTTATGGAAAATCAATTAAGATCGAATTCGCTATGTACCGATGCAAACTACATTACAACACCTTTTTACACAACCCCTGTCCTGCACCTGGACAATGTGGTAGACTTTAGCCCTGTATTTGTACATTAGTGAGAGAAAAAAAAAGAAAGCACATCATGCTTCCAGCATCTAATGGTTATTTAAGTATATGCCATTTACAAAATTAAGCGTCATTAGCATCTCGGGCGCACAAGCCGAACCGAGCACTTCCTGGAAAAGCGAGCAAGAGCTGTGCAGTGATTGGGAGCATCTGGTTGGGAAGCAGCGAGTCTTTTTTTTGGGGGGCTAATTGAATAAGTAAAAGCAGGAGAGGAGAGTCCTCTCTGCGCTGCTGCTCCCATTCATTTATTTATTTATTTGTTGGTGGTTCTCAAGATGCTGAAGGATACTTGGAACGAAAACGACCTCATTTGGTGACCGCAAAACCTTTTTAACATCAGCGTCCGTCCTGCGGCTGATTACCGCCGGTAGGGCAATGAGGGGTCAGGTTCGGACAAGGGCAGAGCAAAAGTTCCACCTGACTGTCATCTCCATGCAGCTTCAGCTGCATCACTCAGAACTCGCAGCTCCTTTGCCTCCTTTTTTTTTTTTCAAGCTACAGCTGGGCTGACTTAATGTACAAATACTCCTCATGATCTGGGAACAATCAGTACTCTGGCAGCGGATTCACAGCCTACCAGCCAATAGTACGATCTGGATCATCCAAGGAGATCATGTCTTAGTAATGTCACTACAAAGTTAGTTTAATTGCCTCTGGAAGGGGTCACTCACAAAAATAATAAACCTTTATGACAAACATCAGTTACACCGCTTGTTCTTGCCTAAAAGCATTAATAAATAAAAGCCCAGATCCATAGTGCCTGCACACCCCTGACTGCTATAACCTGTGGCTGGGGGCTGTGTAAAGGAGACTCTGAACCTACTTGACGATGGTTCGAAAAAGCTACTTTTGCCATGGTGTATTATCGACCCATTTTGCGACATTTCCTCAGAACACCAAAGCTGAAAATGTTACACCCTGGGAAGTCGTAGCTCATTGATTGAGGGTTGGAGTGCATATTAGAAGATATCAGGTTACTACCAAGTTGCCACTGTTGGGTCCCTGAGCAAGGCCACTAAATTGCGCAGCAATTTTTGTCACTCTGGTTAAGGGCATCTGCCAAATGTAAATGTCTAGTAAAGCTTCATTCAAATGGACATAACTGATGCACTATATTTCCAAAAGTTTGTGGTCACCTAAGTCTCTCAAAAGACATAAGATTTTGAACATCATCGTCCATATTTATGTGGATGAAGCTCCCTTCCTCTGGTCAGACTTTCCACTTTAATGTGAAGCTGGAATGGGAGTTCTTCATTCAGCTCCAGCAGTATTAGTAATGGAGTTCATGGGCTTTATATTCTTCTGCTAAATATTTGGGTGATTCTAAATTGCCCAATCACCAGTAGTAAGTGCGAGAGAGAGTGCGCGATTGTCTGTCGGCATGTGGTCCTGTGATGGGCTCGGGACCTGTACAGAGTGGCTCCTGACTTGTACCCAATAACAGCTGGGATAAACTTTAAAAGATCCCTGTGACCCTGATTAGGAGGATGAAGTGGATAAAGCCAATGGATGAATGAAGTTAAACCCAACACTGCAAAATATATAATGCTCATGTAAGCACTAGATCTCACATGAACCTTAATCTGAAAGAAAATACTTTGGTAGGTTGACCCATCGATTTACCAACCCATGCGTCCATTCCATGATAGTAAAGTGATTTGGTTAAACAATTGTAATGGTTAATGACCTAATCACAAAAACACCCACCCACCCGTCTGTCCACTGGCCCATCCATCCATCCGCCTATCTATCCATTCAATTCAATTTTAAAATGTTTATTTTTATTCACCCACCCAATCCAACAATTCTCTAAAAAGCTCTATTAAAAGTGGATATTAGTGATCTATCCAATATCTAACATTCTTAAGTGTTGACAAATACTTCAATTTTACTTCAAATTAAATACAACTCGACTATGCTGTGGTCTCACACATTGATGCACGTCAGGAATTTAATCTTCAGGCTTCACCACATTTTTACCAATACATTTCAATGACTTTTCTGTAAATATTTATGAAACATGAGCTCATAGATGAGATACATGATAATAATCCATGTTTAAATTTGCTGCAGCTTTTCTTTATTAAAATCAATCGATGAAATTTGCAGTCTATATTATGTACAGTACTCGGACTAATCGTGCAAACGGCTTCCACTACTGTAATTAAACCAATTCGATTATATATTTTAAACATGTAATGATTCTAAAACATTTTTACACCTTTTCCACTTTTGTGGGATTCTTTTCCAAACAGGTCTGATGATTCTAACAATTTCATGACCGCCCAATCGTCATGCTGAATTGATAACCTTACCTGTTTAGACTTCCACACTTCCAGAACTGGCATTCCAGCGATGATGGAGTTGGGGTCTTCCTGAGCAGCCGAGTTGACGGTGTCATTGGCTCCGATGACCAGCACCAGGTCAGTTTCTGAATTTGGACAAAAAATATGACATTAGGAAAAAAAAAAAAATTTTACACAAATGTTTAAAGATCCAGAGAGATGAGAACGGAACACTCTACCAGGGAAATCGTGATTGATCTCATCCATCTCGAGAACAACGTCATACGGCACACCGGCTTCAGCCAACAGCACGTTCAGCTGCCCAGGCATGCGACCAGCGACAGGGTGGATGCCAAACCTGCGCAGCAAAGTAAAGTTTCACATACTCTCAGGTATTAGTTCTGTGCATTAACGAAAACTGAAGAAAAATTGTTGACGCGTTCTAATTTACTATCGCCATGGGTCACGCGTGTTACTGAAGAGGTTAAGAGAGAAAAGGAAGCAAGTTGGACCTGAACCCATCATTCTAACACAGGCGGCAGTAAAAAACACACTGTGGGGAAACTGCTAGAGGAAGAGGATCAGGAGCCTGGGGCTGCAGAGTGCCTCCGTGACCCGACATTGCAGTAAAAAATCCAGATGACTGCAACAAGAACAAGGCGTGCAAGCAGGAAGTAGCGTGCTCGTGTTTATCTCCGCTTAGAACACCTACTGGATAAGGCGTTTGGTGGGGAAAAAATAAAATGTTAACTCATTAGAATGAGGATCACCTGCTGCTTTGGATCAGCATCTCACAGCAAGACTGGACTTTTCACCCAGACCAACACTCCAGCTCTGGGAACGCTTTTGAGCGGGTTAACCTTTTTTCATTAAGCAGTTTAGAAAAGAAAATGTCAAATTTAAAAATAAAGAGATTTTGGCTTTATGGATAGGACAGGGGAATGAAATGGGGGGGGCAGAGGTAGGATTAGGAAAAAAAAAAAAACAGCACTTTGTATTGAACCTGGATAGCTGGAGAACAACAGGTAGTGTGGCGCACAGGCGGGTTTGGGTGCCTTAACCCAACACACCAATGTTATAGTCTAAAATATTTTTTTTTAATATACGTTATACTGAACAACATTTACATTAATCAAAAAAGTAAATACAAGTTACCCTAGATCAAGAACTGTGTATTTTAGCTTTTAAGGATATGAAATGAACTAACTGTCCACCAGTATTGTTCAATATACTACATTTACAGCATTTGGCAGACACCCCCTATCCAGAGCAACTTAACTAAGCAATCGGGGGTTAAGGGCCTTGCTCAGGATCCCACAGTGGTGGTTTGGTGGTGCTGAGAAACAAACTCCAGTCTTTCTGGTATCAGTCCAACACCTTAACCACCAGGCCACCCTATACATATTGCTGTGCGTGTCCACTTCCTGTTATAAATAATGCTTCTTCTGCCCCAGACACAGGCAGTCAAGTTAAATTAGTCAGAGCTTGTTTGAACTTGTTCTGCCTCAAAAGAGCACAAAGTTTAAGGAAACGTCTCATTTATATTAATGAATAGTTAAGCTCAAATAACACTCAACACTAAAGGTTTAAACTAGTCACACAAGAACGCACACTGAATTTTCTGTATTTGAGTTTGCAGTTCCATAGTGATGGAATAATGCTCGAGGGCAGCAGGATTTGGGTTTAACTCCTCAACTAAATTAAATGCAGGATTTGTACGCAGAAACAGCGCAACACAAACAACATTTATTTTACCAAAACCTACGAAAATGACACTAGATATTCAAAAGCTTGCCAAAATTGGAAAAAAAAAATACAAGATTAAATGTTCTGTCCCGAATACAGACATGCTATGGACAAAGTGTTGGACATGATCGGAAGACTCTGGGTTTGATTCCCAGCATCACCAAGCTCCCTCTGAAGGGCTTCTGAGCAAGGCCCTTAAAAGGAAGGAAAGGAAACAGGATAAGAAAGCACAGAAAAAGTTTGGCGAATCTGAATAATATAGGATGAAATGAGAATGTAGTCGTCTGCCGGCAAAGCCGAATATTTCTCTCTCTTTCTCTCTCTCTCTGTGTTATTCGAGTCGAGTTTGAGGAAAAGGAGGAAAGCCTGTGATCAGCTGTGCAAGAGGACAAACATCAAAAGTCGTAGATGTGGGATTTGTCAATCAGCATCTGTACTAAGCTGCAGCTGGGGGAGGGGGGGTGAAGAGCTTGAAGTCTTGAGTACACAGGGTGGAGGTGGATGATGCAGCATTCAGCCCTGACTATGATTTCTTTAAGCACGCGAACAAGCACACGCAGACATTGTGTACGAACAAGTCACCGCTCTGCTTAGGGCCTTCAACACCTAGACGCAAATTATCTCCTCCAAAAAATAACAGAAAAAGAAACAAACAAAAAGGATTAAAAAAAAAAGAGGAGGTGGGGGAGAAAAATGGGTAGAAGAGGTGGGGGGGTGGGTCGGGACTCGAACCTAATCTGTCCACTCTTTGGCCACCCATCTCTCCCTGTAATCAACTGCAAATGCACTAATAGGAAGCAGCTGCTGGGCTCCCAGATCAAACGAATGCAGGAAAATTGCACAAGCTTCCGGCCTGATTCTCTCCCTCTATCCCTCACTCCACTCCTCCGTGCCCAAGCAAAGTGGCTGGGCCCGACCAGGTGGCGCTGGATGAGGGGGGTGAAAAACAAAAACCCCACATATGTCGCATGTCCAATTAAATCATTTAAAAATTGACAAACGGTACAGAAGGAGGGCGGAAAAAAACCCCACGAGAATTATGGAATATGTAAAGTTTCCCTGAAAACTTTGCAAAACACTGCAGCTTTCCAAAATAGCAAAACTCTGAACAACACCGTCTGACCAATCCTTCACCCTCTCAGTCTGAACACAACAGGTTGGCAAGAAACACCAACATCCTGGACTGATTAAAGAGTGTGTTAGTGCATGGGAGTGTGTGTGTGTGTGCAAACGAGAACATTTGGAGGAACGCTATGGCGCAGAGGAGACCGTAATTAGTCTCTATGTCTATTTACCGCCACTATCTAATGGTTGAGAAAAGAAACATCACCAAAGCGAGCAGAAGAATGAAGTAAACAGGACTGAAATATTTACAATTCACCACTTTTCTTATATGTCAGTGTGTGTGTGTGTGTGTGTACGCTTAAGTTCCTGTTTACTATATTCTCACAGGCCCACAACAGATGAGTGCTTAACAAGACATCACAGAGGAACGAGTTTCAAACACCACCAATGTTTCACACTCGCAAGATTAATCGGCCTGCAACCCCATGAAAAAACGATGGGAAAAACAAAAAAAAAACATTTCAGATCTCCAAATAAAATGAAATCTTCACTCCTGTTCTACAAATGACTGTTTTATTAATATTTATTATTGAATTTATCAATTATTATTCATATTAATGTAACGATTGAGACAAAGAAAAGCGACAGGGCGAGAGAGGGACAGAAGAAATACAGACAATTAAAGAAAGAAAGAAAAAGGGGTGGAGAGAGGAAGACAGACAAGAGTGAAGGAAAGAGAGAACGAGGCACAGAATAGGCGAGTGAGAGAGAGAGAAAGAAAAGAGACAGGGAGAAAGAAATATAGAAAGACAGATCTTGCTTTTTAATCAATGGAAAGCAACTAAAACCAAATGTAGAAACCTGCTCCCGGCTCCACCGCCTCCCATCATCGAAGACCGACACGCTCGGAGGAACAGTAACCACCCAAATTAACCCTCCAGCTCTAATGATACTCTGATTGACAAGCCAAGATGAAGGCCATCTGTATGGACCACCAGTCCAGGACAATTATCATCCTTTAGGCATTTGGGGAATTCTAAAAATACTTGCGATAAGCAATGCAAGTGTAGGTTCGCTGTAGAATAGTAATGGATTAATTCTGTGGGGCTGGCGTGTGTG
>JAOTQW010000016.1:8951189-8961765 GCA_026260075.1 Sisor rabdophorus
GGATTCGAACCCAGGACCTTCTTGTTGTAAGGCGACGGTGCTAACCACTGCGCCAACGTGCCGACTTTGGACTCCTTATTCCTAAAGTAGATTAATTTATCAGTCATAATTTTACCAACCACAAGAGGTCACTTTCACAATTTACATCCAAATAAAATCTTGCCATGTTTATTATAGTTATAATAGCATTGGTGAAATCAGGCACTATTATTCAGGTAAGGCAGTCCGGGGATCAGTCAGGGTTCCAGTTTATTTCCAGAGTGTTGAGGTTAAGGTCAGGGCTTTGTGCAGGTCACAATTTCCAGCAGGCTTAGTGTTTAGTCTCTTAGGCTGCAGTTACACCAATTACAATGTATCTAATGACCCAAGTCCCAATTTTTTCCCCCTGTATACAGAGGAGTTATATAACCAACTTTTATATAAGCAGAAGGGGAGAAGATCAGCTTTTCACCCGCCAATGCAAATCGAATGTCCACGAATAAACTCAGGTGGACACTATAGTAATGTATATATTTTTTTGATTCTTTAAAAACCAGCAAAAATTTTTTATAGCTTTTTAAAAAATATTTTTAATAACCGAGCAAATTTCAGGATTATCATTTTGTCTTTGTTCATTGCAGCATTTTTTACTTCCTTATCTGGTCAGTATGTCTACCACAGGTCATTTTGTTGTGTATAGAGTAAATGCAGAAAATCGGATACGGGTCAGTCTTAAAAGATGTACGTAGGTCATTGATAAAAATACAAAATCACAATCATCGGGAAGTGGTAGGGCAGTGGTTGAAAGTGTGAGGTTGTAGACTGGAATAGTCAACAGCCCACCAAGTTACCTCCGCTGGCCTCTGGGAAAGACCCTTAACCCCTAACTGCTCAGCTGTATAAACGAGATAAAAGCAACTCACTCTGAATAAATGCTGTAAAACAGGTCCTGCAGTGTTAATGCCTAGACAGCTGTGCGGGAAGTTTTGGGGAAGACATTTCTGCAGGTGTGGTACGATATCACGGAACGTTTGGCCACAGAGAATCATATAAAATGCCAGAGATCCTGTGCCATCATCTACAGGCCAGAATCCCTACGTTTTGGAAGCAGGTGTCAATCGCCATTAAATCCAGATCAGAAAAATAAATACACTGCTGCTATTACAGGTGTCCCAGCAAACACTCCACATACGCATGACCCTGGTTATGAACACAGCTGCCAGAAATAACCGGCCTTCAACTGACTATTATTAGCATGTCTTTGGCGCACACACAGACAGACGGACGGACACGCAGAAGGGCCAATCCATGTGCGCAGGACCGCTCATTCATTTCTAGCCAGGAACCACGTCACTGCCTGCAGGTAAGATCAAAAGGACAGACGCCGGGACAGGGGGACACCATGACCTTCGCAAGAATTTACAGCTGGTTAACATGTTGAGCGGATCCCACTCCAGAAATAAAAAAGTTATGTAAACACAATAAAAAGCAACAGCGACAAAGATTTACAATAAAAAGTTCATAAACGGAATTTTATGACATTTTGAAGCAACAGTTAAAAAGACAATGGAAAAAAAAAGAGGTTTGTTGTGGTGGTGTTTATTTTTTACCTAGGCTAGCCGAGCGCGCCAGTGCCTGGTGGGTCCTGAAAAAGCGCACACATGGTACCTTTGCGGTTCGGGCCGAGACCAGTCCAGAGAAGAGAGGGCTGGAGCAGCTGCTAGAAACCACACGCAGTACACTCGCCATCGGAGACACACAAGGAGGAGCTGGGCAGCCGGTTCAACCCTCCTCCTGCACACACAGAGAGTGAAGTCAACCCCACTGACCTGTCCCAGCATGCCCTGCACAGGCCCACCAACCCCCAGCTTGGCAGATCCACCACGAGGTCACACATTCATAAAAAGTACATGGACACGTGTCTGCATTCCCATGTGTCACTGCACAAGTCGTAGTGAAAGATTCTTGCCAAGTTAAAGGAATGGATAAAGGGAAAAAATTAAAAGGCTGTACATTTCTCACACACAAACACACACACACACACACACACACACAAAAACTTTCATAACTTGAAAGTCAGGAATCTTCTCTTATATATTAGTTAATTATAATTAAAGGTCATTTTTTTAAAATAGAGTTTATGATAATAAATAAAATACAGGAAGTGTAAATAAGTAATTGTTGGTCACGTGGTTATTTTTCACTCAAAGTTCTCAGAAAAGTTTAATAGTTTGGCACACGCACCTAATAAAACGTGCGTTTTTACATATATAAAAATTATTTATTTATATATATATATGTGTGTGTGTGTGTGTAATATAAAATATACATAAAATGTTGGACGCCGACAAAAAAGTTTGCGATAAAAACAAACGCCAAATAAAGATCCATCAGATGCACAAGTTAATAAATGTCCATGAAAAAAATAAAAAGTTTTGAAATCATATATTTATTATTAGATCTTTTAGTACTGTTTAATTTGTCAGCACAGATCACAACAACCTCGCAGACCATTGTTTTGACCTTGACCGTGAATATAAACGCTTCAATCTGTAATGGCGCATCAGGGATTTAAAAATCAGGGGTTTTTATATGATCGGTAATTAGTTTAATATGATGTTAGAAGTAAATTGTGTTTTGATGATGGCGGGCAGAGGTGGAAGCCATAAATAAACACACACCTACACATACAGTACACAACAACCGCTGACTGAACTGCACACTAGCTTGCTACATTTTGCTAACTGAAAATCACAGATTAAACCATTCATTTGTTTTGCTCATCAGGGGAAATAAACAATTCAGTCTAAAGACGAGTCAACGGTTAAAAATTCATGGTGATCTAAGCCGATGAAAACATTAAAACCCGCAGTGTTTGAATAAAGGACGCCGGTATTGAGGGACTAACCTTTAATGCTGCACACAGAGCGGTGAAGCCAAGCTTGCTAGGCGGAAGAAGAAAAAAAACAACTTCCTATCTCGCTTTTTATTGGCTGATCGTTTAACTTATCCGCGATCAAAAAGCACCTTTAGAAAAGCGTGGTTTAAAAAAGAGCGCGATTTCATCGCTTCTCTTTATTCATTTATTTATTCATTCATTCATTTATTCATCTCAGTGGATTTGTACGATAGATCCTGAACCGCGTTTTGTGGTTTTGTCATATGATCCACAGAAAGTAACTGTTTTGCCTCATTGTTTGGTTGTGGTCAAGAAAGCCAAACCCGTCATACACAGATGGTCAACTTCACCACAACATTCATTCATTCATTTATCTTCTAACCCACTTATTCCCTAGCTCGCGGTCACAGAGGTCACAGTATGCTGGAGCCTATCCCAGCGCACATAGGGCAATTAACCTCTGGGCAATTTAGAGTCACCAATCAACCTAATATACATGTTTTTGGACTGTGGGAGGAAACTGGAGTATCAGGAGCAAACCCACACAAGCGCTGAGAGAACATGCACAGAGAACTCCACAGAAAAACCTGGGAATTGAACCCATGAGCTTCTTGCTGTGAGGCGAACGTGCTAACCACTATATTACCGCGCAGTGGTGGTGTAGTGGTTAGCACAACCGCCTCACATGCAAGAAGGTTGTGGGTTTGATTCCCGGGTCTGTCTGTGCAGAGAATGCTTCTCCCCTTGCTTGCGTGGGTTTCCTCCGGGTACTCTAGGTTTCATACCACAGTCTAAAAACATGTACATTAGGTTGATTGGTGACTCTTCATTGCCCAAAGAAGTGGTTGACTCGCATCCTGTCCAGGCTGTACCTCTTCCTCTCGCCCCTTATGACCCTGAGTTAGGAAACAAGTGGGTATAGAAGATGAATGAATGAATAAATACTAGTCAGGTCAGTTAGAACTGTTGCCTCACAACAAGAATGTTCAGGGTTCGATTATGGTGTTTTCACCGGGCTTACATAGGTTTACTTTGGGTCATTCTAAAACGCCCATAGGTTTAAGTGAGTGTGCTTGTGTGTGTGTGTGTGTGTGTGTGTGTGTGTTTGTTGCCCGGTGATGGACTGGAGACCTGTCCAGGGTGTCCAGGGTTTCAGAGCTTACATGACAAATAAACTAAAGACTAGAGGAGGCCTGCAAAATAATCATATTTCTATTTTCTGTGCAAATGCGCTAAAGGAATTTAACAATAGAATTTAACTCTGGGGCGGCGCGGTGGTGCAGTTAGCACGTTTACCTCACAACAAGAAGTTCCCGGGGTTCGAATCCCAGGCACGGGATCTTTCTGTACAGAGTTTGCATGTTCTCCCTGCGCCTCCGGGTTTCCTCCGGGTACTTCAGTTTCCTCCTAGAGTCCAAAAACATGTGCATTAGATTGATTGGTGATTCTAAATTGCTTATAGGAGTGAATGTGTGTGTGTGTGTTTGTGTGTGTGTGTGTGTGTGTGTGTGTGTGGCCCTGCGATGGACTGGGGACCTGTTCAGGTTGTACCCCTGCCTTTTACCCTTTGTGTGCTGGGATAGGCTCCAGCAGACCCCCATGACCCCGAGTTCAGGAATAAGCAGGTATACATGATGAATAAATGAATTTAAATTCATACAATTAAATATACCTACATCTTTCTTCATGTCTCTCTCTCTCTCTCTCTCTCTCATTATATAAATAAATAACATACTCCCTTATTGAAACTATGGGACTCAAACCCTTTTCCAGCAATCAGTGTCACACCTAACTGCAACGGCAGGGTTTGACATGTGTTTGAATAAAACTGAGAATCATTTATTCATTCATTCATCTTCTATACCCACTTATTTCCGAACTCGGGGTCACGGGGGTCTGCTGGAGCCTATCCCAACACACATAGGGCAAGAGGCAGGGACAGATCGCCCGTCCATTGCAGGGCCACATACACACACACATTCACTCCTATAGGCATTTTAGAGTCACCCATCAACCTAATGCTCATGTTTTTGGACTGTGGGAGGAAACCGGAGTAACCTTAGGAAAACGAGAGCATGCAAACTCCGTACAAAAAGACCCTGCGGCCAGGATTGAAACCCAGGACCTTCTTGTTGTGAGGTGACTGTGCTAACCACTACGCCACCCAAACTGAGAATCACAGGGTTCTAATCCCTTTGGTGTTGTGATGTTTTCCATAGAACTGGGACCCTCACCAGATGTAGGCTTAAGCTAAAGTTATTTTGGACTACTCCAAAATAACTTTATGCAAACAAAATACTGTTGCGAGGCAGTCAGTATTCTCAGGCTGATTTCATCTGCAGCCTTTGAGGGATTGGACCTGGTCAGTTCCCTTTCAATCAGATGAATCCAGAATAATGGCAACTTTCTGAGGTGGAATCTGTGGAGGTTGACACCTGCCTTTCATCCAATGAAAGCTGGGATAGACTCCAGTACATCCCAGTGACTAGGCAAGGTATAGGCAATAAATAAATAGATTGATGGCTAAGGTAAGATGCCAGCATGTAGTGGGGCAAAAGAAAGGTTCCATCTGAGGTCTGAGATCAAATTCCCTTACTGCTGGTGAGCAGTGACTGTCATAAAGCCTCTCCACACTTTCCACATGTTATTATGCTTTAGAATTCCAGTTTCCTCCCGCACATCTCCTTTCCCTCCCTTCCTTATTTTAACAGACAGCAGTCTTTGATTAGGTCTCCTCCTTTTTATTATTGAGCGTAGCTTTAATGTCTTTGTTGACCCAAGGTTTGAAACATGAATGTCTTTACTTTACAGTGCCTCCCAGTTTGTAGCACTCCTGCAGGGCAAAGTTGGCCTCATTCATACCACTTTATGTTTCTGACATTAGCAGTGTGTTTCCTGGCAAAATATAGATCAGGTTATGGTCTAACCTCCCAAGAGGAGGGGCTGAAAAACTATAGGCCTCTTATCATATTAATACATCTAGTATAAGATCCTGTCACCTCTGGGACCCTGTGGCAATCTGGCAATAAACAACATGGCAATGACATCTAAAGCATCAGGGTATCAAGTGTATAAGTGTATAAGTGTATAAGTAAATTCACAAGAAGGTCCTGGGTTCAAATCCCGGGCATGGGGTCTTTCTGTGCGGATTTCCCTTGGGTTTCCTTTGGGTACTTCAATTTTTCCCCCACAGTCCAAAAACATGTACATTAGGTTGATTAGTGACTCTAAATTGCCCGTAGGATTGAATGTGAGTGTGTGGTTGTCTGTATGTGGCCCTGCGATGGAATGGTGACATGTCCAGGATGTACCCCCTACCTCTCGCCCTATGCGTGCTGGGTTAAGCTCCAGCAGACCCCCGCGCCCGAATTAGGAAATAAGCAGCTAAAAAACATTCGTCTTCTATATTAATATATATTCTATAATTTATCTTCTAACCCGCTTATTCCCTAACTCAGGGTCACAGGGGTTCCGCTGGAGCCTATCCCAGCACACATAGGGGGAGAGGCAGGGGTACACACTGGACAGGTTGCCAGTACATCATAGATAAACCACCACATACACCCACACTTGTTAAAAAACATAAAACATTAAAAAATGTTATGCCTGATAATGTTGATAACGAAATATTCTTTCAGAAATAAAAGTCGTAGTAGTGGTATCCTTTTTTTTTTTTTAGGAATATTTTTTATCCATTACCCATCACTTTGTTTCAGGAGCCATGGCGATGAGGTACGGGTATAAAATAGAATTGAGATTGGACCTACCCTGTTGCAAAAAGGAACATCTTTGTAGGGGAAAGTGGTTAACGCCATGCTAATTGGAAGGGTTCAATTCCCAGCAGCACCAAGTTACCACTGTTGACCCCCTGAGCAAGAATTTGGGGGATTATTTTCATCTGTTGATGTATTACACTGGCGTCACGTTGGTGTAGTGGTTAGCACGGTGGCTCACAACAAGATGGTCCTGGGTTCGATTCCTTGGCAAGAGATCTTTCTGTATGGAATTTGCATCTTCTCCCTGTGCCTGTGTGGGTTTCCTCTGGGACAGATTCCTCCCACAGTCCAAAAACATGTACATTAGGTTGACTGGTCACTCTAAATTGCCCATAGAATTGAGTGTGTGTTTGTGACCCTGCGATGGGGTAGCCACCTGTCCAGGGTGTGCCCCTGCCTCTTGCCCTATGTGCGTTGGGATAGGCTTCAGCAGACCCCAAGTTAGGGAATAAGCGGGTATAGAAGACGAATAAATGAATGAATAAATGAATATATTACACTATCTTCATTTAATTAATGACCAAAAATAAGGCCATAATTATAATATAACCCGTTTTTAAATGAATCAAATTCCACCTAAAGACAACAGAAAGATTATTTGTTTGTGTGGGTCTCAACCTTTACTTCAAACGGTTATTGTGTTGATTAGAGAGGACAAATTTGAGAGATTTGCGATTTATTTGTCAGATTTGAGAGAACACTTCACGGTGACTTTAACAGCGCTGTACTGCTCCATTTAATGGATTCCGTTTGTGGAATGTGGAGCCTCGGTGGCTGTTGGCCATTAGCCCTGCTAAGAAGCGTGCATGTCTAATCGCTTCAGCTTCTCTCCTCTGAACTGAAGGAACTCCCCAAAAAACAGCAGGTTCCTACTCTTTAATCTGGGGTCAGCTAGTCACGTCATTGTTGTGTTCACTAACAGCTGGACTTGGTATTATGTGGTAGATCAGAAGGTATTATTGACCATTGCTTGTTTAGCGAGTAAAATGTAAAACATCTCCGATCTTAATAACATTCATTCATTCATTCATTCATCTTCTATAACCGCTCATTACCGAGTTCGGGGTCACAGGGGTGCTGGAGCCTATCTAAGTTTCAGTCCATCGCAGGGCCACACAGACAACCCGCACTTGCACTAATTTGAAGACCAGGGTTCGATTTCCAGCACCACCAAGTATACCACCGCCATGAAAAATGGCCCAAATTATATAATCGACAATATGAAAGCTAAAGGCGGCACGGTGGCAAAGTGGTTGGCACAGTCATCTTACAGCAAGAATGTCCTAGGTTTGATTTTCAGGCAAGGGGTTTGCATGTTCTCCCTCTGCTTGTGTGGGTTGACTCCGGGTTCTCCGGTTTCCTTCCCCAATACAAAACCATGTACATTAGGTTGATCGGTGAATCCAAATTGCCCAAGGGAGTGAGTGTGGCCTGGCAATGAATTGGTAACCTGTCCAGGGTGCACCTGGATAGGCTCCAGCAGACATCTGTGACATCCAAGTCAGGAAATAAGCGGGTATAGAAAAAAAAATTAATTAATTAATTAATTGAAGTTAATCTGGATAAGGGCGCCTGCAAAATGCTGTCAATTTAGGACAAGTCTAATATCATAACATTTTGGGGGTTCTATCCAACAGTGTACTGTATGAGCTGCACTTTCACCCACAGAGGAGCCCAAACCCAGATAAATAAATCTAATGTCATTATTTTTGTTTTGAAATGTACAAATAATATTTTCCACAATATGGAATCAAGGGAAAAATCAATTATCGGCCAATGTGCGTGAAAATGATATCATATTTCTTGTTCTGATAGTATTATGCAATCCAATAAATAGATCTGATCAATTTCACTTGCTAGTAAAGCAATCAATCAGTCTGATTTATCTGGGATTCGCTTTCCGAGTAAAAATTACTGCCGCCATCGTTGCCAAATTGGGTGCGTTTCCCCTCCAGTGTCACCAGATTTATCAGATCAGATATATGCATGGTAATAAATTAGGCTGGTTAATAACATTTGCTTCCTTTCATAATACTACTGCCAGTTTTCATAATACTACTGCATGTTTAGTTTCAACTCAGAGCATGATTTTTCTACATTTTCAATCAAACTTTAATTAAAATTATTTCTGATGTCACAAAAATAAATCATTTGAAGAATCAGGACTGATGTTTGCTCAGCGGTACTGAATTATCAGGTTTTAGCAATGTTTGATATATGATGATATCAACTTAGGCGGTTGCTTCACGGCAAGAAGGTTGTGGGTTTGATTCCCACGCAAGGGGTCGGTCTGTGTAAACCTATACCAATTTAATGCAAACCATGTAGCCATGTAGACTATTTAATCCAAACCATGTAGCCATAGAGCAGAGCTCTTCTGGGTAAACTATTCAGGGGGTGGGATTTCATTCCTTTCTCTAGCTTGTTACCCCACACACACAGACTCAAGGTTTTTCAGCACAAGCCAAAGTGCTTTGAAAAGGATAATGTGAAGCAGAGGCGGCGTTCCTCGCCCTGCCTCCTCAGCTCCAGCTGCAGAGCAACGCAATGCTTTGAGTGACAGTGTTATAGCACTTCGGAGGAATGTATCGTGTGTGGCTAGTGCTGTTCTGGCTTGTCTTGTCGAGTTGCTTGTGGAGCCCAACGCTGTCAGCGCGAACAGGCAAGAACAGACAGCGGTCAAAGACAAGGGATGAAGTTGTGGGCCCCCAGGAGGGTGCTGGAGCAAAGGACAGCAGAGGACGAGAAGCTGCAGGAGCTTCGGAGATTGACTTCTTAGCTAGGTTTGCGGGAAAAAAGCGCTTATGGGTGATCACCGCACCGTCCTACAACGATAACTACTTACGCATGATGGAGAAACAGATCCAGGAGTCTGAAGGGTTGAATTGTCGATTAGCAGAAAGAGATACCCTGATTGTGACCATTATTCAGAATGCAATGATGGAAGGCAAAATCCAGCACACATCCATGGATGGCAAAGCCACAGAGCAAGTGCTGGATACAGACATGGTGACAAAACTGCTTCATTACCTGGATATGGAACACCAAACCTTTGCCATGTTGATTCTTAAGAAGAACCTAAAGGTTGGTGAGAGATTTCCTTACCCAGTGCGTGTAGAGGCTGTCCTGGAGGGTATAGATAACCTTCCTGCACGCAAGCTAGAGAGAGTTGCGAGGAAAGGTTCGGTTCAGAGATGCAAGATTACTAAGAGGAGGTTAGTGGTGAAGCATGATGGTAGCAAAAGGAGAAGAATCTTCAGCTCCCTGAAGCAGGGAAACTTGACATCCATTGTTTCTTCGGAGCAACAAAGACAGGCCAAAACGGCAGCCATTAGAAGCAAAGTTCAGGATATCCTCAACGGACGTTTCAGGTTCGTAATCCGTAAAACACCTGGAGGTGACAAATTGCCCTCAACTTCCAGAACTGGAGTGAACGAAGAAGTGAAGCTGAAGCATAACAGTCAAACAGGAAGCATTGAAGACGCAGGAGAAAAGTCAGCAATAAAAAAGGAGAATGAAGAGGAAGATAAGACGAGTTCATTCCCAGAGATGACACCAGAACAAAAGAATAACCCAGTCAAACAGAAAGGCAAAGGAAAGAAGGATAAGCAGAAGAAAAAGAAAAAGGGCAAAAGGGGAGGAAAAAAATCACAACAAGAGGTGGACAATGAAGAAACTGCCGCTCTCAAAGATTTTTTCGAAAAGCTCAAGGGACAAAGAAGACTTCTTGTAAGTTTATTCATTTGTTCACCTTCTATACCCGCTTATTTCCGGGCTCTGGTTCACGGGGGTCTGCTGAAGCCTATCCCTGCGCACATAGTGCGCTCTGTACTCTGGACAGGTCCCCAGTCAATCGCAGGGCCACATACAAACAACCACATGCACTCACACTCACTCCTATGGGCAATTTAGAATCACCAAT
>JAOTQW010000016.1:8978823-8988895 GCA_026260075.1 Sisor rabdophorus
ACATGCAAACTCCGCACAGAAAGACCCCGTGCCCGGGATTCGAACCCAGGACCTGGCTGAATCAATGTAACCATAACAAATCAAACGTAAATTTTAAGCTTTCGTAAGGTGCTTTTTTAATTAAATATATTCTATACTTGAATAATGTGTTATTTCGGATGAACCCTTAATTTGACTAACATTAATATGAGTAAATGCAAATGTTTGATTTTTTGTAACATTATCCAAATGATTTACATTTGTTTTATCATTAAAAGATCCCGGAAGTAAATTTATAATAGGTCACAACAGACACTTTAATAATAAGAAAAATAAGAAACCGGTTTTAAAAACAACGATATATCAATAACCGTTATATAATCAAATCGCAGATCTCGGAATCGGATCATAAGATTCACATCCCTTATAACAATTACTGCGTCCCAGCACAGAATCGACACCTGGAGTCCGAATCCGACTATGGATCAACTCATTAGGAACCGACTCCTTATGGTCAAATCAATTGCAAGGTTATCACTCACAGACGACACACACAATGATTTATGTAAATGTTGAAATTATTATTTTTAGCAATACTAACTTGGGACTGGTTGCTGTCTCTTTGTTCAGGCTCGCAGCCCATCATTTCGGCTTTAACGACTTTTGCACTCTTTTCTGCCATTACTGCTGTTAGTTCCTCAGCGCGCAGACATGGCTCTGTTTCGCGCCTTCTGCCAACACACAAGTTATAACAACCGCCATATAACCGTTTATAACGCAGCACAAATGTAATATAACACTAAAATGCCCTTTCCTGTCACGGTACCTGACTATTAAATAGAAACGCAAGGAAGAAGAAAGATAGCAAATTCGTTCACGAGAGAAGCGCCATTAGCAACCGGAAGTGCTGCGTTCTTCAAAATAAAAGCCTTGACAGCCTCTTGGCTCAACAAAGGGGAAACATGATGATAATCTTTTTATTAGTTGTAAAAGTACATCTAAATGAAATTGTGTTACATTCATACAAAAAAACACACAGACAAGCCTGGGTTTATTTATTCTCTTATCAAACAAAATAAATATATTTCAAATGATGCGTGAAAAAAAAGAATTCAAGAAAAACGAAGACAAAAAAACAAATAAAAGGTTGTTTAATTTGTTAAAAAATTAATTCAAAACAATTCATTTATTCAATCTTCTTCTATACTCGCAGGGCAACAGATTGACAAACAACCACACACATGTGGTCAATTTAGACTTACCAATCAGCCTAATGTACATGTTTTTGGATTGTGGGAGGAAACCAGAATAACCGGAAGAAACCCACACAAGCACATTAACATGCACAGTATCTCCTTACACTTTAAATGTTTTCCCCCTTGAATTGTAAATGTTTTAGGTCTAATACAGTTCATGTTCAAATCCCTGGATCCTTAAAGAAATGAATCTGGATCATGGTATCTACAAAAGACTGTAGAAAGTCAACATTTAGAGACATCTGAACGCACCGTTCATTACCCAGTGATGGACTGATTAATTAAAAAAAACTGGAAAGAAAGCATCACACGTGTATTTATAAACTTTACATGGAGATTCTCATTTTAATAAAACGTCCCCCTCGAGCGTAAACGGACACATCGGACACTTTATTATGTTAGAAATAGGATTTTTTTTATTTAATAGCAACAAATTAAAACACTTAAAAAATTAAGTATTAACCAAAAACACTCCCATGCAGATACTAAACAATTGTTCAGTGTGAAATGTGCAAATCGAACCTGGAAAACAAACATTTACCCCAAAGTAAAGAACCAAAAAAACAAGAACACTGTTTCAGGAACTCGAGTTAAAGTGAACCAAAGAAGTGATGCAACAGATTGATGCTTAAAATTACATGAAGATGATCAGAATTAAATAATAATAAATTACACCAAACAGACCCAAGTTGAAATGAATCTCTCTCTCTCTCTCACACACACACACACACACCATAATACACTGTATAAGAAATCCAAGATCTGTTAACATTCCTGCGGTCAGGAAATTGGATTAAACAAAAAAAAAAACACACTAAATATTCTAACATTATCATAATTTCTTAGCTTTATCATCATTGCAGGTTTAGGTTTAAAACATGAGCTAAAGTTTACAGGGTTTTTTTTTTTTTGCTTTTTCCTGTTGAAGTTCAGTGCAAATTGCATCTTTACACCCCTTCCGGTATGACCGCGACCGGATAGTGTGGTAGTTTTGCTTGTTAAAGGTAGCTTTGTTTTGTAAAATTCTAGTTGTCACATGACATTTTTGGATCGTCGAGTTCACTTGAACTAGTAGGGTGGAGCAGATGTAGCTAAGGATTACAGAAACCATCATGCATGTACCTGTAGCTGCATTGCATAAAGGTTTTAAATCTAAAACCCTAAGACAGTTAGGTCCAAACTCGGTCCTGGAATGCTGGTGTCCTTCACCAGTTCAGATTTAAGATCATACTGGGTAGATATAGAACGTACAGGTAGTTGCATTAAGGCAAGCAGGACCTAAACACTGCAGGACAACCCTCTGCCCTAGGGGGTCTAAGTATTTCTGATCATTGAAGGATAACCCACATTTTTTTCTTACCAAGTTCCCTTTTGTCGTGCTTGTATATTCCACATTTCCTGCCCAAACCACTGGTGATTACCTGAATCAGGTGTGTCCAGTCAAAGCTGGAAGATACAATTTACTTGAAGTTCCTCCCCTGCACAATCATCTTCCAGCTTTTGATTAACTGAACATACCAGATCCAGAGCAGGACACTGTAAACAATAAGCTGGATAAAAGAATTTAAGAAACAAAGGTTGTCCAGCCCTAATCATAATGCTAAACCAGTGATCATGTGATCTAGTTTCAATTTGCAAGTTTTTATGCAAAAACTAAACAAGGAAAGACAGACAGCGTTTTTTGACTACATTCTTAGACAAACTTTTTAGCCTAAATATTTCTGTGTAAAAAAAATACATCCTGGTTTTATTCTATATTCCGGCATGAATCTATGCTAGCTAGACACGTGTCAGTAATACGGGCTGAGCTTTTTGTACCCAGTGTAGTTGGACCACTCTGGGAAAATGCTGTTTGAGCATCGAGGGCTGCCGAAACGGTCAAAGTAATCGCCCCAGTCACTGTACTCCTCTCCACTGCCTGATCTGCTCGTGCTCGGTTTCTTCAGAAGACCATGGGTAATTTTATAGTTCTGGCCCTGGTTGCTGTCCCAGTACGTGTTTCCATTCACCATGTATGACACAGCAAATTCCACACGCTCGTGCAGCTCCACCCGAGTCGGTAGGTTGACCTCGAATGAGAAGGTGTCCCACTCAGATCCCAGGTACGTGTCGTTGACGTACTGACAGTCGACGTCCGTGTGGCTCTTCCACGTATCGAACGTGATGCGCACCTTCACTGCCTTTTCGTAGGACAGGTTTTTCACCTTGATTGTCCCAGCAATGGCCCTTTCCTTCAGCAAGCAATGCTCGAGACAGACGGAGTCTCTCTCCAGCCGCTGGCGAAATTGCAGGTAATCCACACTCGGCTGCTTGAAGTCCAGCACCAGTTTGTCGTCCTCGTCCGAGACGTAAAGCGCCGAAGCAAAAAGCTGCTGGATGCTGAGCGGGATATCGATAGGGTCGTCAAACTCAGAGAAAATCTTCACTACGGCAAGGGTTAGGCCCTTATGGTCAGCAAAAGACACATGCTTTTTAACTCTGCTGTGTTTCTGCTCCAGACATTCAGCTTGCTGCAGAGAAGAGTGAAAGCTGAACTGAGTGACCGCACGCCTGTGCAGACAGGGACGCAGGGGCATCTTACAATTCCCAGACATCCTGCTCTGGAAGTCATCGCTCGGCAGATAAACCGGCATTGCCAGTTTAACTGGCATGATGGAACAGTCCTAAACACTGTGTAGAAAGGATGTTTTATTTTAAGAAAGTGGTTAAAAAAATTCTCATATTTCAAACATATATAAATTGTAAACTATCTGTTATTTTTAATAATAAGGATTATTATTATTACTAAGAATTTTTAAGCATCTACTTGACATATTAGAACATCTAAGACATCTCACCTTTTATAATACCGCTAACCTCAAAAATTCAGTTCTAATATTATTAGTAGGTTCAGACGCTCATTTTAATGGTGTTGAGTTTAAAGCAACCGAGTTAGTTGATTGAGTTATTGGTATCCAGAACATAGCAGTGTCTTGATGGATATCTGGGGATTTGTGCAAATGAACTTTGTCATGCTGAAACAGGGTTCGATTCTCATAGTTCCTGTAAAGTCCAAGAAATCTTAAGATCTTAGACATTCGAGACAGGCACACAGTTCCAACTTTAGGGAAGACAAAGTTTAATTTCCCAGTTCTTTTATTAACTGTAATTTTGGGGTTATTTCAGCGTTATTTTGTCATTTTAGGGGGATTTCATAGCCTTAATGGATAGAATAGGACAAAGGTGAATTAGGTAGAGAAAGAAAAGAGAGAGAGAAAGAAAGAGAGAGAGAAAGAGAAAAGTAAATAAACAGTTAAATATTAAGGTATGGATAAACTGTAATTTGTGTAAATCAGCTGAACAGGAAAATGTGTGTTCATTCATGCAGTTATTTATCTTTTAATCCGCTTATTCCGTAGCTTGGGGTCACAGGGGTCTGTTGGAGTCTTTCCCAGCGCACATAGGGCGAGAGGCAGGGGTACACCCGGGACAGGTCACCAGTCCATCACAGGGCCATACACAGACAAACAACCACACGCACTCACAATCACTTCTATGGGCAATTTAGAGACACCAATCAACCTAAGGTACATGTTATTTGGACTGTGGGAGGAAACCGAAGTACCCAGGAGGCAAGAGCAGGGAGAACGTCCAAACTCTGCACAGAAAGACCGGGGAATCGAACCCAAGACCTTCTTGCTCTGAGGCAAAATTTTACGTCACAAATAAAAATAAAGCAAAACTTTTTCTGAAGGTACCAAAAGACTCACATCTTTGTGTAGCTTTAATTTTCTGCATATATGAAACGATGCGCCCCCCCCCTACACACAAGAACTTAAAAATAAGTTTTAATTAAAAGTTTTAATCAAATTAAATTGATTTATTTATTATTAGACCATGAAAGTGGTTGTAACAAGTTCAGCGTTGAGGTACGGTATAGTGATGTTAAACACAGCATAGGAAATAAGGCCAAAGATAAGATGGAGGTCAGAGGTTTCAAATCTTATCAGGAAATGTTCCATGAATACAGGTTTTTGTTCCAGTTTATCAGGAACCATGCGAGATTCCCGTGCGTTAAATCCGTACTGCTGCTGACTTCTGACACATTTTTAGCAGATCGCAGAACGACACGTTTCTCTTAAATCTTGGCCGAGGAGATGAAGCGAAATCTATTCAAACTCACTTCATCATGATGGAAATTGGAGTGTAATTAAATTTCGAAAAAAGTTTTGCAAAAATGACTACATGTAGTGCTTAAATGACTTTTCGATTAATTCCATTATATTTCCTTCGTAATGTGTCTTCAGTTAAGTATCCAGTTAAAAAGCACTTTAAACAAATCTGGGTAATGAAGCTGAAGCTTTTTCTATAAAGATTCCATCTTCTAATTTCGATGACATCATTTTCTCATCATGACAAAGTCTCGAACGATCTAAGACTTTCACAGAAAATAAATATACTATATATATATAAATATATACTGCAAGTTTTTTACCGGCCAACGGGGACTTTTGCTCATCTATCTTTTTTATCTTTTTTCTCTTTTCTTTCTTCTATCTGTTGATCAACTGGTAGGCAGATTGATTGAACCCTGCAGTTGTCATTTTGTCAGCTTCCTAACTTCTTACATAATTTAAGAATGTCACCTTTTAAACTGGGAAATGTAGTAAAAGCGCCACCTACAGACAGCATAGTTTCACTTGTATGAAGATCTACCAGTTTCTTTTTAAAAAAAGTCAAACAATTACACTTCAGGGGTGCCTTGACTTAAGAGTTCAATTGGTTTGGTGACGAGCTCTCAAACTCAAATTTCTGGTCATTACTGTCAAATCAATTTACCCATTGAAATGATTTTATTAATCACATTTTTCCTGCATGTTTTAAATAAGGGGCGACACGGTGGCGCAGTGGTTAGCACAGTCGCCTCAAAACAAAAAGGTCCTAGGTTCAAATCCCGGGCTTGGGGTCTTTCTGTGCCGAGTTTGCATGGATTTCCTCCCACAGTCCAAAATATGTGCATTAGGTTGATTAGTGACTCTAAATTGCCCATAGGAGTGTGTATGTGTGTGTGTGTGTATATGTGGCCCTGGCAACCTGTCCAGGGTGTACCCCCTGCCTTTTGCCCTATGTGTGCTGGGATAGGCTCCAGCAGAAGCCCGTGACCCCAAGTTCGGGAATAAGCGGGTATAGAAGATGATTGAATGTTTTATATAAGAAAAAGAAACTTATAAATAACAAATATTGTATAAAAATCAAACGATTTGTCATGCTGGAGGTCAGATGACTCCACTTGCTAACGCGCATGTCTGAATATCTATCGAGTTAGACAATGGTTGGTGGGTGGATGTTCATCATCCGTTAACAGTTAATTCATAACGGAAAACCATGTATCAATTCAGACTGAATCATTGATGTAAAACTGTTATATATCTGATGTAAATCAATCCAAATATTCCTCCAAGTGGCATGTTTTCTTCTAGCAAACACTGTATTACAGTTTTGTGCTACAGTGCCACACTGGTTAAACCGCAATATTGTGGCCTATATTTACAGTAAGTCATATAAGCAAGTATTAATCAACAAAAATGTGCTTACATTTTTTTTTTACTTTTGACATGGTAGATAAATCAGAATATCCAAGACCTTTGTATTGGCATTTTGTGTAGACGAACTCAGCATCGAACTGCTATTTTTTTTTAAATAGGGTCCAAGAGTGGATAAATATGAAAACACTGCTTTTTTTCACGAGTACAGCCAATCTATATATTGTGAAATTTCTGACCCTAGTTAAACATGCCAGGTGAAGAATTTTACTTTTACCCTAGTTCTTAAACAGGCTTCGGCTCGGCCTTGGTGAAAGAGGGTTAAGTGTAATATATTACTTACCATACAATGGTGCCAAGATATTGGCCATATTATGCCACAAGTTATTCATAAATAATGTGTATGCATAGATGTACCTACTGTTATTCAAGGCATTGACACACTATTTGCTTTAAATCCTATACTTTATAGTAGAAAGTTGGTGGGCATAGTTAAAACCATTGTGACCACCAATAGCAAAAAACCATTCATGAAAAAAATAAATAAATTCAAAAAACACAAGAAAAGTCTAACTGTGTTTCCTATGCACAATGACAATAAAAACTATCATTGTTAATATTATTCAACTTTTTACATTATTTTTCTTGTAGTTTTATAATAGTATACTTAAAATCCTGTTTACAAATACGGCGCCGTGACCATTCGTTAAGTTCTTCTACAGACCCAGTGTCATGGAGCTTATAAATGCTAATGAGTTTTAGGACAGTAATCAATAAAATAACAACAAATACAAATTACTATCACTTTCACTACCTGGCTAGTTTATTGGAAAGGTTACCTTTTAACTACAGTTTACAGTCGTGCAGTTGGAGATAATCCGAATCATCAATCGGGGATCATTTAAGCTTGTGTAATTTAATTAAATCAATTTTATTTAATAAAATACTTGTAATGAAGGTTTAATTAATTTAATTTAAGCGTTCGTGCAAAACGTTTTGTCCTGAAGAGATTCTGCATTTTTGTGAAGTCAAAATTTTTTTTTTAAACTGGGGTTTGGAGTAGATAAATCTGAAATGGATGTTTTTACACATTTTCATGTATAAAGCCAATCCCTAAATTTTGTAAAGCAATGATGTCATTAACCCACGTCCCGACTCTAGTCAATTACCAGAATGTCTTATAACAGTGACGACAACAACAACAACAACAACAACTGCAGATTGCAGTTGAAATAAATAAATACTGATCTTATTAGCATACAAAAAAGAAATGTTCTGCTCCTTTTGCTTCTAATAGGCAAATGATTACAGACAAAAACTGCTTGTTTATAAGAGGTTTATGCGCATGCGTTAAGACTTTTTTCTGTTCTCTCTATGGCAGAATTACATCACCACATTCTGGTCTGGCATGTTTACTACTTCATTTTCAGGGCTTTTATGTTTTATGCAGATATTTCTGAAGATGAATTAATGTTTATAGACTTGAATAAAAAAACAAAGCAAAATAAGGAAAAAGATCAAATAGGGGAAGCTCTTGTGGATGTAGAATAAGCATTTCAGTCCCACTTTCACCTAAAGATCAGAATCCTGTTAACCCACCACACCACAGTGCCGACACCCACGTGTGGAGTTATTCTCTAGTGACCCAGGTTCGATTTCAGCTTGGGTCCTTTTTGCCCCACCTCCATTTCCCTGATTTCACCCGGTCTGTCCTATGAACAAAAAGGCAAAATGCCCAAAAATATCTTAAAAGGATACATTTACAGTATTTGGCAGACGCTCTTATCCAGAGCGACTTACAATACAGCTGAGCAATTGGGGGTTAAGGCCCACAGTGGTGGCTTGCTGGTGGTGGAAATCGAACACTGGTCTTTCGGGTATTAGTCCAATACCTTAACCAAGGTTTTGATGTATTCATTGGAAGACACCTCAAAGCACTGTTTTAAGTAACTCTGGATAAGAGCGTCTGCTCAATGCTGTAAATGTAAATGCTGTAAATGTGAACTAAGCCACCCCTTCCCCCACCCAACACTTAAAATACCAGAATAAACACAACTTTCATTTTATCAGAAGTTTTACATTCAGTAACTAAAGAAGTAGTTCTATTTTAGGACAGGTTTACAATGTCACAAAATTGTCAAATGTCCTTGGTGTTACTTCATAATCCACGGTAAGGTCAGTATCGGAAGGGTTTGAGGACAGACACCTCTATTCTTTAAATCTCTGACATTGGCCCAAAATAATCTGTCTACAAAAGTAACTTGGAAGAAGTCTTGATGGTCAAACAATATAAACAAAAATCAAACAACATAAACTAACTTGCCTACAGAACTAAAGTATGAACTAACGTTTGCTCTCTTGGTGGACAGTCAACATTCAATTGGTTTCAATTATGACGAGTTTTTAAGTAATATGGGGCAACCGGAAGTTCAGTGAATTCTAATTTATTTTTATTTTTTGCAAACAAAAATGAAACACTGATGAAACATGAAATACAATATTAGTGATCACTGATTTAATCCCGCATGGATTTATGTTTAATAAAAGAAAACCAACAGAAGGATTCATACAGAAAGAGTGTTGCTTACCTTGCTGGAAACATTTAATGGACGGAATAAATTGAGCGACCTTTAAAGTGGGAAATCATTTGGTTGCTTTATTTTGCACGGAGCTGAACATGCAGATTAACCCGAGAAAAACGCTTTAATAATAACTCGAACAAGCGGTTACAGTCACCGGCTTTTACTCACTGAAGAATAAAGATCACTCAGCGTTCACGTGTACGCGCTACATTGACCAATCAGAGCGCAGGACAAGCGCGTGGAGAAAAGTGTGGGGGGGGGAGCAGGGAAGAGTTACTTAGGCCCATGATCACGTGATATCGTAACGGGGGGGGGGGTAACTTTGACCAAACAGGTTGGTTCATTTACTCATTTATCATTCATTCATTCATCTTTTATTCTCAGGTTCACAGAGGTTCTCTTGGAGCCTCTGCCAGCGCACAAAGGGTTGAGAGGCAGGGGTACACCCTGGACGGGTCGCCAGTCCATCGCAGGGCCACACACATAGACGAACAACCACAAACACTCACACTCGTTCTATGAGCAATTTAGATTCATCAATCAATGTACATGTTTTTGGACTGTGGGAGAAAACTGGAATACGCTGAGTGAACCCACACAAGTGGAATGGAGCCCAGGGACCTACTTTTCCCGAATCCGTGGTCACGGGGGTCTGCTGAAGCCTATCCCAGCAAACATAGGGGGTACACCCTGGACAGGTCACCAGTCCATCGCAGGACCACAGACACACAAC
>JAOTQW010000016.1:9042336-9054028 GCA_026260075.1 Sisor rabdophorus
CACACACACACACACACACACACTTACATTCACTCCTATGGGCAATTTAGAGTCAACCTAAGTACATGTTTTCGAAGTGGGAGGAAACCAAAGTACCCGGAGTAAACCCACGCAGGGAGAACACGCAAACTCCGCACCCTTGTCTTGTTACGGCACATTCCTCCTTAAGTAGGATTCGAACCCTGCCTCAGCATGACCCCACCCCACCCCACCCCCCACCCTTCTCTGATCTCCGCGCTGTGTTCTGAAGTACCAGAAGGTCTCACGTGCTGTACCAAGTCCTGATTCTAACTGGAGCCCTTCAAAAACGGAACACCTTTGGGATGGTCTGGAACCCCCGACTGAACCCCAGACCTCCAAACCACCAAATCATTGGTGTCTGATCCTACTAATCCTATTGAACGAACACACATCCACCCAGTCACATGACCCTGATCAAGCAGAAAAGCTGCACAGATGTCTGGAGGTGATTACAGGAGGAAGAGTGAGAGGAACATCTGGAATAATAGCTGGGCAGGTGTTTCAATCTGTTTGGACATAACGTGCAGCTCGTGGTTCATATTTACAGGAAAATATGTGCGGCGCGTAAGTCACGTGACTCTGCTAACGTTCGCCGCGTGACGATAACAATGGTGCCAGATGCAGACCGCATGCATTAGGTTTAATCATTAGCCACCTTGCTGGAGCTGCTCCAGCTTTGGTCTATCCATGTGTGTGTGTGTGTGTGTGTGTGTGTGTGTGTGTGTGTACTTACAGCTGCACCGAGAGCTTGATCCAGGTCTGCGATAATGTCCTCCTCGTCCTCCAGCCCCACAGAGAGACGGATCAACGTGTCTGTGATTCCCAGCTCTAACTGCTTCTCTTTAGACACAGAGGCATGAGTCATGATCGCTCTGTGAACGAACAGGGTACGAATAGCGTTATTAGACCGCGTGCAGGCCGCCGAGGATTATCTGCCCCTGGATAAGCCGGTTCTGGGCGCAGGGTAATCCTTTCGTTATTTTGGTAGTAGATAAGCAAGCAGACATGTATGATGAATTGGATAAAATTAAACATACAACACATTCATTCATTCATTTATCTTCTTTATTCGCTTAATCCGGGGTCACAGGGGCCTGCTGGAGCCTATCCCAGCGCACATGGAGCGAGAGCGCACCCTGGACAGATTGCCAGTCCATCGCTGGGCTGTGTGTAAGTATAAATTCTTTAAATATTTAATAGGCCCCACCCCCAACCTCCCGAATGCACATAGAAGCTAAAAGCGGACTTTTCCTGGGGTCTGTATCTTTAAGCTATTTTCAGCCTGTTCATTCATTCATTCATTCATTCATTCAACCATCTTCTATTCTCGATTATTCCCTAAGTCAGGGTCACGGGGCTCTGCGGAGCCTATTCCCGCGCACATTGGGGCGAAAAGCAGGGGTACACCCTGAACAGGTCACCAGTCCATGGTCGCCTCACAAACAAGAAGGTCCTGGGTTCGAATCCTGGGCTTGGGGTCTTTCTGCGCGGAGTTTGCATGTTCTCCCCGCGCTTGCGTGGGTTTCCTCCGGGAAATATAATAGATAGAGGCTTTTTTCCGCTATGTTTGCTTCTAAAAAAATAAAAAGTGAGTGTGTGTGTGTGGCCCTGTCATGGACTGGTGGCGGTCCCTTTTCAGCCTTTTACTGTTCAGAAAGCTGGCATAGGCTTCAGCTGAACCCTGTGACCCTGAATTAGGGAATAAGAGGGTATAGAAGACAAATGAATGAATAATTTTTTTTTTTAGCATTTTGTTGTTCTACCAAAACATACAACAAAGTCTAAAATTACAACCGCACCTGCATTCATCTCTTTTATTTGTATGTTAGTAACAACTAAATCATTTGTTTTAGTAAGCCCCCACCCCTGTTTTTGATTTGGGCTACCAAACCATCAGTAAACGGCCCTGGTATAAAGAATACAAAAATGTATAACAAATAATATATTCTGTACAAGAATAAAATTCCCCAAGTTTCGATTTAAAAAAAAAACATAACAGTCATAGCTTATTGGTGTGTTTTTGATGTCAATAATGTTTGTGAGCATTAAACCAGGTTGAACGTCCTTTACACAGATGTATTGTTATCTAATGCTGCAGTGTCGCTTGTGGCGAAAGAAACTGCACCGTGAAGGTTGTGGAACAAGCGTGTATGCATTTCTTGATCGTCCGGCCCGAAAAAAGAACCTTGTCTTAAAAAATCTATGACTGTTGTATTACAACATGCTAATATCATATTTACACCAACTTCTTTGTATTCTTTTGTCACCCCTTTCAAAGTGTTAACACCGGTGGTGTCGATAAAAGAAATACAAGAACAGTCTAGGATTATGGTGTGGAACTCCACATCACTTGCTACTAAACTTAAACTCACATCACCATTTTCTTTATCAATCAGTTTGTCAGGTCTGTTTTTAGCTTTTTTCTCCATTTTTTTCCGTCTGGATTTTTCAAGAAATGGCTCTAGACCAACTGCTTTGAATAAAGACTTTAAGAAAAAGTCTTTATTTGCATAATAAAGTGGAGCCAAAAAGCGAAATAGCTTTACTTTGGGAATAATAACAAGGTTGTTATATTCCTCCATGTCCTCATAGTGAGTTGTATTCTTGATTTGGCCCAACAGTGAAGCCTTGGGATGTTGGGTTTGTGCCAAAACACACAACATTGACAAGACGACTCCAATCACAAGCCCAATCTCTATGCTGATCAAAGCACTTGAACACATAGTCACTATCCAGACAATTGCATCGATTTTGCTGAGGCGCCAAAGTCTTGGTAAGTCTCTGAATTTACGCAGGGCCCCCCTTAGACTGACAATAATAATGCAGGCAAGGACACACTTCTGCAGGGAGTAAAAAAATGGTGCCAAAAATAATAGGACCAAAAGCACGACAAAAGCACTTACTACGCTGGAAAGTTGTGTTTGGCAACCTGTCGAGTCTTTCACCATGGTCTTAGCAAGTGCAGCACTTGTGGTAAAACAGTGAAAAAAGGAGGGGATAATGTTACAAAAGCCAATTGCCAACATTTCCTGATTAGGTCTGACCGTGTAGCCATTCTTTTTTGCAAACATTTCTGATAGGGAAACGGTAAAAGCAAAACTGATTACAGCCAATGGGATGGCATCAATCGCAACTCTGGGGATTAGCTCGAAATTTGGAACCTCTGGTGAAATAAAACCTGTTGGAATGGCGCCGGAGATACTTGAGTTGTAGTGACCATTTAGATCAGCAAAGTGAGAAATCAGTGTTGCTAAGGCTACTACTACCAGCTCTGTAGGCAATGGTATCTTCAGCCGGTTCTTGTACCGTTCCTGGATTTCCTTTCCTGCTAGTAGGACAGCAATACAAATTGCACTTGTAATCATATCACAAAAGTTGGTTTTATGTATGTTTTTGAAAATGTTTATCCAAGTTACAACAACCGTTCCGTATCCCTGGTGACGTGGGATTTTTAAGCCCACGAGATACTTGGCCTGGACTGTCAGGATGGTGCACGAGGCACCAGTTGCAAAGCCTTCAAGCATTGGGGTGGAGAGGTACACAGAAACAAATCCAAGCCTAAACACAGCCATTAGGACCTAAAAGAAAAATGACATATGACACATCACAGTTTTCCAGCATTAAGCCATGTTTTATATTTATATGCATTGTGTTATTTGGGGAAAAAGGCATACCTGATATAATCCAGCAAGAAATGTTAAAACTGTAGCTATGCTGATAGCATAGACTTCCTTCCTACAGTCTGTGTTTAAGGCCACCATAGTAAGGTTAAAAGCAACATCCTGGTGCACGTCGGTACCGTTCCATCCAGCATTCAAGGATCTTTGATTACTGTCCTCATTCAAATCAAAACCTGCTAAATAGACTTCTCTATCCACAACCTGTCCAACCATCAAACTCATGAGACTAAAAATTCCCACCGATACATGTCTTGATGTTCCTAAGAAGAAGTAAATGATATTGGCAAAAAAGGAGGTGTACAAGCCATAAACAGGCTCCAAGCCTGCAAGGAGACAGTAAGCGATGGCTTGAGGCACTAAAATAATCCCCACTATAAGCCCGGACATCACATCACCCCACACATATTCTTTTATCTTGTATTTTGGCAGCCATTTGACAACAGGGAAGAAGTCTTTTAAAGATCTTTTCACTTTGGGTAGTGAACAAGACAGTTGTCTGCAAAGTTTGGCTTTAATCTCCTCTACTGGTCCCGTTTTTTGATGAACCTTGCGTTCTAGATGGTATGTGTATTGAGGCGTAACATCCTCCATGTTTTCTGATGTTCACCCTGTGTTTCGATGAGGGATTTTAACCCAGCTCCTGAGAAGGACAAAAAGAACAGTGATGTTAGTTATGAAATTTTTTAACCCACAAAGAAATATAAACAAAAATTCTGTTTAACTGTAAATAATTATAAAATCTAAAATTTTACATGTTTACTCTAAAAACAAACAAAACACACAAAATGTTAAACACAGGAAACACACAAGTTGCTTCAATTATCTACTTTAAAATGTGTTTTTTCATAATAGTAAACTAAACTAGAGCAAGAAAACTATTTTAAACATGCAGTACTAACACAGGAAATAGGAAAATAATTTGAATACTAAAAAATACAAATGAGAAATTAGAAAATATAAAAATGTACCAAAGCCTTTACTTAATCTTTCTATATCTAACAGAAACCCCCAAAATAACGCTAACACAGAACATTTATACAGTGATTACCCTTCATATCCACAGCACAGTAGGAATTTATAGGGGAAAACATTAACTCAAACAAGTTATCAAACACTGACCAGAACTGGCCTGTGCTGGTTTAAATTAGACCATGAAAAGACATGATCATTGTTTCTGGAACCATCCTGATTAAAATAACCAGAATTATTTACAAACCTAAAGTATAATTGGAAAACGTTGAATGGAAGATAAATTATAATTTGGCTTGTGATTACATACTGATGGTAATCTAGTGCCTTATTTACATACAAACATGGGAAAATGAACCTAAACAAACCAACAACCTTATTTATTTCAAACATTTTTATAGTAGATAAGTAGACAATAAAGTTGATTATATGCAGCACTGAATAAGTGTAAAGCAGCTTCCAGATTATCCTTTTAATTTAAATAAAAATGATTTATTGTCCATAACTTTGTCAAACATCACTCCAATTGTCTATTCTGAATTTAGTCATTTTTGTCACACCACCTACATCTACATTTAAATATACATTTACATCCTTATCCTAAATAACTTACATTTAGCTTATTTATATATCTGAGCAACTGGGGGATAAGGGCCTTGCTCAGAGGCCAAGCAAAGGCAACGTGGTGATGCTGGGAAATAAACTCTGATCTTCTAATGAGCAATCCCATAATCTTAACCACTCCTCTAACATTTCCTGTTTCTTTTGAAATTTGGTGGGAATGTAGATAGACAGTCTGGAGCTCAATGAACACTGTAGAATTATAGGCATAAAACTATTTTCTTTTCTTAAAATTGTGTTTCTGAGGTCAATCTTTGTTAATATTAAAAAAATAAATGCAAAACATCCCAGAGCAAGGTTCTAACCCCCAGTTTTACGTTGCCCCAGATATAAGATCAAGCTTTATTTAAAATTCACTTTAGAAAGTAGATGTAGAAAGATAAACGGAATAGTTCAGTAAAAATCATCAAGAATGCATGAACACATGGTTTTCTCACCCAAAATATATAAACCCGATGTCTTTTTATTGATCAGAACTAAACTAATCATTTAAGAAAATAGTCACCCAGATAACTAGCTCCACCTATAATAGATGAAAGAGTTTCTGTCCTAGAAAGTAGATAATCAAAAGCATGGCAGAACAAACAGTGCTCATAGATTATATAGTGATTACAGGAAGAAAAGCAGTTACAGAGATACAATAAAGTAAAACTACAAAATACATGTCAGCTGCTATATCATATTCAGGATTTTTTTAAGATCTAAGTGATTATTAAAGGATTATAAATTATCTGTTATACCCAATCTATAGAGTAAAAATAAAGAAATAAGTACATAGATTATGAATAACATAAAATTATTTATACATGGGAAATGTACAAGACTTAAAGCGGTACTCACCACAATGACACAGGTTACACTTTGCTATTCTTTTCCTCTAAAACAAAAGTTATGTGCTATCTTGTGGCTTTAAAAGCATGTGCTTTTAAGCATGTTAGCACAGCACATAAGATAGAGAGACGGCCACTCAGTGGGGACTGTCTAGTTTTATAGATTGTACACACATGGGGTGGAGCTAATATCGTTCTGTTGAGCAATACTATTAGAACGAGGGCAAAGTATGTAGAAAGTCCATTTATCCCTAATTGTGCTTCTGCACCTGGTGTCTGGATATATACATAATTTAGGTTCTTTGAAACATCAACCTCAGCTTCTTCTTCTAATCACCTGTTGTATGAAACCGTTAGTTTGTGATTCATTGCATCAGTCATATCTCATTATTACCCGAAGCTCATTTAGACATTTACTCATGTCTCTTGGATGATGGGTAAGATAACATTCAAATGAAAGCCTGAGATGCTTTGTTCATTATATATAACAAAATTCTTGCTGAATCAAAATATTGGGGGGAGGGGGAAGGGTATGTTAATAAAATTGTCTTTAGAAAGTCTCACATTTTTTTTATTACAAAAAGACATTGTTTTACATTTTAGTCTTGTGACATAAGTTTAAAAATGTACACTTTAAAAACAGTAAAACAATAAAATTGTGTGCATTTTACTAATGGTAAAAAATATATCTTTGGAATTCATTGGAGGATTGTGGGTTCAATTCCCGGCACCATCTGGTTCTTTTAACCCCTTAGCAAGACCCTTAATTCCTAGTTGCTGAAATGTATAAAAAAGCTAAATGTAGGTCACGTTTGATAAGGACATTTGCCAAATGCCATAAATAGAGATATAAAAAGAAGAAAAAAAGCCTGATGAATCAAGGAATGACTGCTACGAGCACAACACAAGCACTGTTTTTTTTTCATCAATACGAAAATTCCTCTTAGTTTAAAAGAAATGACAACCTCTGATGTCATAACTGGTAAACAAGAAGTTTTGCGCTATAATTGCTTGCTCTGTGCCTACATCTGCTTTAAAGCTGGTTAAAGGTTTATAGCTTTCTGGAAAGGTTTAAGTTTGGAAATGCTTCCTCACCCTGTTGAAGAACAACCAAATAACCAACCATTAACAGCTCTAACCTTTGAATCTGCAGTTCAGCTTTTACAAAGAACAACATACAATTTCTATCTGCTGCCACTGCAACTTCACTGTCTGCTGACAGACAAAAGGTTTGCAAATCCGAAATTTGCCCGGAGGCTGGATTTCATTTAAATCATACATGCATTTTAAAAAAAGGTTAAAATTTATAATTTTTGAATGAATTCAAAATTCATCCCAGCGCACAGAGGGCAAAAGGGATGGGTACACCCTGGACAGGTCGCCAGTCCATTGAAGAGCCACATTCACTCCTATGCACAATTTAGAGTCACCAAACAACCTAATGCACATGTTTTTGGACTGTAGGAGAAAACCGGAGTACCTGGAGGAAACCTACGCAAGCACGGGGAGAACATGCAAACTCCGCACAGAAAGTTTGCAGAAAGAATACAGAAAGAACCTAAGCCTGGGATTTGAACACAGGACCACGCAGCCCTACCTTGAAAAAAATTAATTTATTCTGAATCAAATAGATCCCTGCTCAGTATGAAATCATGACTACTGCTAGTTTTGCATGACTATATTAACACAGCTACGTTAAATATTTGGATTGTGTTTCAATTTTGGATCCTTCATGAATTTTTATTTCAAGTGGGACGAGTTCATATTTATTTTAACTTTTTTCTTTTTTAACACTATTCCATGGGAGGTCACTGGAATTAATTTATTCATTCATTCATCTCATATACATGCTTATTGCCACATAGAAAGACCCCTGCCCAGTAATAGAAACCGGGACCCTCTTGCTTTGATGCAATAGTGGCAAGCACTAAGACACTGTGTTTTGTCTTTTTAAAAAAAATGCTTCTCTTGTTTGTCTGAGTAAGTAAACAGCTTAAATAAATATTCCCATTACCATTGCTTTCCTAAAACCTTAATGGTTACAAGATTATGTATTGAAATGTATTTCTAGTACTATAAGGATAAAAATATAGATAACCCTTGGTGGTTAAGATGCTCAGGTACAAACCAGGCGTAAAAGGACAGGGAAGTGAGAAAGCAGTCCAACAGACTACACACATAATTAAAGAAGAGCAACTCACCCACATGCCGCCTAAGAACAGATGCTGTAGAAAGAGGATGTGTGCCATTAATATTCCCAAGCAGAGACTTCCTGGTATGGAGCTTTGAATGGGACAAAGGATGATGGGAAAAATGTTGCGCCTTACTGAGCTCTCCATTTCAACAGCCAATCCTGGACAGACAGAGGGGGGAGGGGAAAATGTGGTCCCTGTATTTTAATTGCCATGGAAACAGTGCCTCCACTGGCTGTGGGGGAAATGTCTATGGTGAATATATAAGAATTTAATTTCTTGCTTAGATAGAAAGAAAATAAACTGTGCAGAGACATAAATGCAACAATTAAGTTCTTATCTTAACGTGTGTAAAATCATGGATTTATTTGATTTTTCTTTTTTGCTGTGCATCAATTAGGGGGAAGGTGTGGCCTAGTGGTTGAGGTGTTGGACTAATACCAGAAAGACAGAGGTTTGATCCCCAGCACCACCAAGCCACTACTGTGGGTTCCTGAGCAAGGCCTTTAACCCCCAATTGCTCAGTTGTAAGTCACTCTGGATAAGGGTATCTGCCAAAATGCTGTAAATGTATCAAATATAAAAAATTTTTTTTATAAAAAATATGGTGTATGTACTAAATAATAATAATATGTACCATACTATTAAATAATAATAAAATGAAAGTGTAAGAAATATAGTGTCAACACAAGGCCCATTCTTATTTTTCCACCTTCCCCTTTACCATTAAAACAGAGTAAAAAGGTTCATTCATTTATTCATCTTCTATATCCACTTTTTTATCAGCCTATCCCAACGCACATAGGGTGAAAGGCAGTGCCACACAGAGCCACACACACAACCACACACACTCACATTCACTCCTTTAGGCAATTTAGAGTCACCAATCAACCTAATGCACATGTTTCTGGACTGTGGGAGTACCCGGAGGAAACCCACGCAAGCGCAGGGAGAACATTTAACTTAGACCCCAAGACCAGGATTCAAACCCAGGACCTTCTTGTTGTGAGGTGACATGTGTACATGTCCGAACCACTGGCTTCTTTGACTTTCTGCCCAAAACATCTAACATGAGACGTCCCGCTGATAAACTTGTCCAACCTCTTAATTCCCAAAGAAAACCAAAAATCTTCAGCATTGCTCCTTCTAGCTCTGCCTCCTGTCTCTAACACCTACATCATAGCTGGTTTTATCCCAACCTTGTCTACCTTCCCCTTGATTATAGTTGATATTCTCTGTCACACAATAGGTTTCTCCACCCATTCCAACCTGCCTGTACTAATTTCTTTTACACACTTCGCATTGCTCTGGACTGTTGACCCCAAGTACACAAACTTTTGTACCTTCTTTACCCAGTAACCTCACTGTTTCACTTCCCTCCCTTTTGTTCAAACACATATTCTTTTGAAAAACAAATAAATAATGGCTGTTGATTAAAATTTCTTATTACTGGCAAAAATGCTTATTTGTGAATCTCTTTGGTCGATAGGGCAGTCATGTCGCTGCTAAGGCTAATTTACCCCTGAAGGGTTTTTATACCCCTACGTTTGATTTGTGGTTTGAATTCTATTTTTAAAAAAAACATTTATTCATTCATCTTCTATACCTGTTTAGTACCGAAACTCAGGGTCACGGGGTCTGCTGGACAGATCTCCAGTCCATCACAGGGCCACACACACAACCACACTCACTCCTATGGGCAATTTAGAATTACCAATCAACCTAATGCACATTTTTTTGAACCGTGGGAGGAAACCGGAGTATCTGGAGGAAACCCACGAAAGCACGGGGAGAACATGCAAATGGCGTACAGAAAGACCCTGTGCCCGGGATTCAAACCCAGGAATTTCCTGTTGTGAGGCGACCATGCTAACCACTACGCCACTGCGCAGTTAAATTTTTTTTTTTTTAATTTGCGAGTTACCATCCTAAGCGAGGCTCTTAACCCCTAATTAGTCATTTGTATAAATAAAATAAAAATGTCAGTCACCTGGATAAACGTGTCTGCCAAATTTTGTAAATATAAGTGTAATTATAGATAAACCTAATTTCTGTCAGTAGCTTAATAAACCAACAGAGTCCTTATAAGTTTATATTTACAGAGTTTGAATATTTGCTTAAATGTTGTGTTGTAATATAATTTAATTGATAGAAAAAACATTTTTTAACTTCTGTTACTATTAACTGATCTAAACTGATCGCAAAAAGTAGCTCTATAAAGAAAATCAAGGGTAGCCTGTAAAACGGGAAAAGATATAAAACAAAGTGTTTTTTTATTCTACAGTTAATCTTTATATAAATTATTCATTAATGGAGACTGTTTTTCACTATGGCTTTTCTTCCTAGATGTAGGAAACCAGCCCAAATCACACCAAAGGCCATACGCAGAATTCTGATGTAAAAGATAAACAGTAACAGCCAAACGCTTTAAGTCTTCACTGGAACTGGAAAACATCTTTCATCATACTCAAGTCATGGTGTGTATAGCAGCACACATTTAATAATATTATCACTCTTGTTATTATTTCTGCATTTCATGTTTCCAGTATTACTGCACTGAGACTTGAATTGGTGGAAGCTACCTGTGTCCACTATTCCCGGGTAATTAATGAGAAGGTGAATCGATGAGACATGGTCATTTTGGTGAAAGACTAATGTATATAATCTAATGCAATATAATCTTTCTTCTTAATGCTCCTTACTGCTCAACACTTTTTAAAATATAACACAACCTACCACAGAGATTGCTGCGGCACTATAAGTTTAATGGCATCAGTATCATCCTCTGACTGCTTAGCTGGGATCAGGTCATGGGGATGTCCAGACATACCCCTTCCCAGACACGTTCTCTATCACTTCCAGGGGCATAACAAGGCGTTCCTAGGACAGCCAAGAGTCCCAGATCCCTCCAGTGTTCTAGGTGTTTGCCAGGGCCTACCCAATAGGGATATGCCTGGAACAGATGCCCAAGCCACCTTAGATGGCTTCCTCCAACCTGTGAAATTTATTCTAATGCACCAACCAACCTAATGTACATGTTTTTGGAATGTGCGATTTCCCTCTCAGGGAGTCGAACCCGAGACCTTCTTGCTGTCAGGCGAACTGCTAACTACTAGGCCACCGTGTCTCTGTTATGTGTGTACAGCTCCACTTATCTGGAAAGGCTTTACACTAGATAAGAAGAAATAAGAAGAAACTGAGCACAATTACAAGAAAAGAAAAAGAACCAATGACAAGACAAGGGCTTCATCTGAAATCATATACTTCCATATTCTGTAGTAAGTGAATTAAAGTAGGGTGGGCAGTGGCGTAGTAGTTAGCACCGTTGCCTCACAACAAGAAGGTCCTGGGTTTGAATCCCGGGCTCGGGGTCTTTCTG
>JAOTQW010000016.1:9054128-9067197 GCA_026260075.1 Sisor rabdophorus
TGTCCAGGGTGTACCCCCTGCCTCTCGCCCAATGTGCGCTGGGATAGGCTCCAGTGACCCAGAGTTCGGGAATAAGCGGGTATAGAAGATGAATGAATGAATTTATTATAACACTCAGCTGGACAAATTATATAAACTGTCTTAAATTTAAATTCTCTCTTTTATTCAGGTTTTTTCATATTTATTTTTGAAGATCTTTGATAATATTTTTGTACATTTTGTTATTATTATATTATGTCTTTAATAAAAATATATACTTGATATAAGTAAATAGGTTTGATATGTTTATCTAAGGGTAGTGGTGGTTAGCACGGCCGCCTCACAACAAGGTCCTGGGTCCTGTGCGGAGTTTGCGTGTTCTTTTGTGCTTGTGTGGGGTTTTCTCTGGGTACTCCAGTTTCCTTTCACAGTCCAAAAACATGTCCATTAGGTTAATTGGTGACTCTAGATTGCCCATAGCAGTGAATGTAAGTGTGTGGGGTTGTTCGTCTATATGTGGTCCTGCGATGGACTGGAGACCTGTCCAGATTGTACCCCTGCCACTCACCCTATGTGCGCTGGGATAGGCCCCAGCAGACCGTGACCCCAAGCTAGGGAATAAGCGGGTATAGAGGAAGAATAGGATGAATAAATTAATTAATTTGTGAACTCTACACTGTGTGCACAGTTATAGGTCATATGATTATCTTAAAAAAAATCATCTTTTCAAACCTTCTTGCTGTGAGGCGAACATGCTAACTACTACACCATCGCGCCGCTTATTATTTCAATAATTATTATAATTATTGTACCTCTGCCATTCATTTTATGTGTGGGATAGCAGACTCCTCCAGCAGACCCTGTGACCCCAGTTAGAGAATAAGCAGGTATTGAAGATGCGGCTCACTATAGAGAGATATGAAGCTATTAATGTGGAAATAATCCCCTGACCTTTTGCTTAAGATGTTTATCGACTACTTTACTACCGACTACTGTCTACTTTGTATCTAAATTCATGGATTATTGGATAATTTCATTTATCTATATATATTTACGCTTTAGGTATATAACATGTGACAAATATTAATTTAATAATTACAATTAATAGTGCAATAAGTGGAAATAGTACACCAATGGTTAAGGTGTTGGGCTGCTAATCGGGGGTTCGGTTTCCAGCAATACCAAGTTGGGCTCCTAAGCAAGGCCCTCAACCCCATTTCTTCAGTTGTATAATAGAAATAAATGTAAGTCACTCTGGATAAAAACGTCTGCTAAATGCCGTAAATGTAAATACTAAGATGCTGGAGAAAGAAGCTGGATAAAATTACTACTGGGTATTTAAAATGGTGGTTTTTTTCATATTTTCCTCTTTACTGCTTGTGGTGGCGCTGAGGAGAGGATCAGGGTGCTGATATAATCATCTGTTGGCCTATCTGACTAGGGCTTAGGAATAAGAAGAGTGTATTTAATAAGAAGGTAAAGAGCTTAGAGCACGACGGCCTGGAAGAGAGGAAGTTTATTTTATACATCTGGTGCTTTTTTATCAGATTTTTATAATTGCAATGTTTTGCACAGCATTTTTTGTGAACCAAGTGATCAACTACAAGTGGATAAAGATACCCAGTTGAGACAGGTACCTGCTTTGCGACTGATCACCTGATCAGTTTTGTATAAGCAGACACTTGTTCACCTTCAACACTATCAGACTAACGGTTGGCTGGGACGCGCCTGCTGCAAGATTTGCTGCTGCACAATGCATTGAACAAACTGTTTTATTTATTTATTTATTTATTTATTTATTTATTAATTTTTTTTTTTTAATCCAGATTCTAACTTTGTTTTAACCTCTTACAAAGTGAAAAATGAGCGTTAAAAGTGAAGATGTGGAGAAGTTTTTAGATAAAAACCAGGAGTTTGCGAAGAGATACTTTCAAAAAAAGCTCAAACCCGGAACCGTGGCATCCGTAATGGGAGTCCCAGAGTCCAAAGTGGATTTGGACTCTTTCGAACAGGTGTGTCAGGTGGAAGAAGGAGCGATATTTTACGATTTGATTAAGGACATGCAGGAAAACGTTAACATGGAGAAAGTGATCTTTAAAATCCTGAAGCGACTAAGTGCTCTCATCCATGCAGACCAATGCAGCCTTTTCATGTACAGGCAAAGGAACGGCATTGCTGAACTGGCCACTCGACTGTTCAATGTCAACGCTTTGTCAAAGTTGGAGGACTGTGTGGTTCCACCTGACTCCGAGATTGTCTTTCCCCTTGATATTGGCATAGTCGGGCATGTTGCTCAAACCAAGAAAAACATTAATGTCAAGGACGTTAAAGAGGTAAGATACATGTCTCGATCTTAGACATTTGGTTTAAATAGTAATGTAAATTCTGTGATGTTCTGATGTTGTGTGTTTGTATTATATTTCAAATAAAAACAGACAGCCATGATGCCTGTTGCAAATGCATTACTTAGACATGCCAAATCCTCTTGACATAATCCACTTAATACAATATGTCATGACCCTTTTTGTCTTGAGGATTATTTCACTTATGTCAGTGTATTTTAATGTGTCAGCAACAATAGTTTAAAAGGTCAGCCAGGTTTTATTTTTGTTAAGCTTTGTAAACATAGGAACTGGTTGCGCAGTGGTTAGGGTTTTGGACTGCAAATTGCAAGATCAGGGTTTGATTCCCAGAACCATCAAGTTGCCCTGCTGAACTCCTGCTAAAGTAAGGCCTTTAACCCCAATTGCTCTGCCGCTTTGGATAACGACATCTGCCAAATGTCATAGATGTTAATTTGGACATATATTAAAGTTTGTATTAGTCCACACACCGTGCTTACCAACAAGTGTTTCAAAATAAAACTTTTTTACCGCAAACACACAAGTAACATTGTTATTATATTTATTAAAAAAGTTATAAATATCTACAATTATTTATTCCAGAATAGCTACTTCAGTTCGTTTGTTGATGAGCTGACCAAATACACCACCCACAACTTATTGGCTTCTCCTATTATGAACGGCAAAGATGTCGTTGCAGTCATCATGGCGGTCAATAAAAATAACGGGCCCTATTTTACAGACGAGGATGAAGATGTAAGTGAATCATGGCACTACCTATTGAAATTGTTAGTTCAGTGCTTTAGTGGTAAAAGTATTAATTAAAGTACACTTTATGTACAAAGGTCTTGGAACACCTGACCATCATATCCATCATGTGTTTTATAAACATCCTACTTCAGATTTCGTCTCACTTTTACCTTTCATAATAACCTCTATAAACTATTGGTAATACTTTTTTGTTAGTTGTATTTGTCGGAGTTTCTTTCTATTGTAAAGTCATGCATTGTGTAACTTCCTGTTACTGAGCTATCGTGTGAATGATATCATGTAAACACAGAAGCAATTGTATGCTACAACAGATAGCCGCACAGTGTAAACTCGTTACTGTTTTGTACATAACAGCATTGTGATTATTGAACAAGGTTTGGAATTTTATAATAGAATTTTTAAGGGGAAGGGGTGATACCAGAAAGACCTGGGTTCGATTCCCAGCGCCACCACTGTGGGTTTTTGAGCAAGGCCCTTAACCCCCATTTCCTCAGTTGTACGTCACTCTTTAAAGAGTGTCTGCCAAATGCTGTAAATGTAAATCAAATTCTAAATTGGAAATAGTTTCCAAAAAATTCTGTGTACAAAAGAAGAGACATTTATGTGTTTCCTGGTAAAGTGTTCCAGATTTTTGTGCTTTATTATGCTTATAATAAATAAATAAATGTGTTTTCTGAACACACAAGGCTTTTACTGTACTCACTGGAGCCTCGGGGGCCAATGTAAAATATTTTTTTTACTCACAGCTGTTTTTAAAGTATCTAAAAGTTGGCACTTTGAACCTGAAGATTTACCACCTGAGCTACCTGCACAACTGTGAGACACGTAAAGGCCAGGTAAGTGAGTCTGGGTAGCTACTATAGGTAGGGAAAGCATAACAACACAATATTCTTTTTGTGTTTTATTTTGTCAAAAAAATGTGTGATGTCATGGGTGTCATAATATCTATTTAGGATATTTTGGTGCTTATTTGTTTTAGTAAATAACAATTGCGTATTTAAAGAGCTACGTTGTTGTAAATCTATAGAATTAAAAAGCGTTATTAAAACAGTTTGTGATTGACTGCTCAGTGTTTGATGTGTTGAATTTATACCAAAAGGTTGTAAGCTTGAATCTCTAGACTGGGCTCTCAGTTGTTTACAATGCTTTTAATAAAAATTAACAAATTGAAGCACTATAAATGTTGTAGATTTCGGCAGTAATAATACCTGATTTTTGCGAGTATCATAAATCACAGAAATGCCTGTAATGTGTTCTATTCTGTCACATGTTTTTTGTACAGCTGCTTTTGTGGTCTGCTAACAAAGTGTTTGAAGAGCTCACGGATATCGAGCGCCAGTTTCATAAAGCTCTGTACACAGTGAGGGCCTACCTCAACTGTGACCGCTACTCAGTCGGTCTGCTGGACATGACCAAGGAAAAGGTGCATCAATAATCTAATATGGTGTGCCAAATAAACAAGATAAGACAAAAACGTTTACGTGATAAATCTAACATCTTATTTATACATTTTAAATGTTCTCACTACTAATTAAATGTATATTCCACCAGCATCCTATTCTATACAAAACATTTTATAATAAATTGTATATATTTAGAGGTCTGTCTGCTTTTTGCTTGAGTCCATGTTCTTATCTTTCTGTCCAATTGTAGCATTTAGTTCAGGAAAAGCTGTGCACTTTTTAAATAAATCAGATTATCATGTTGTCAGAAATCATTTGGATATAAATGAATATGTAACACATTGCTTGGGTTTGCCTTTATATTCTTGTTGGGCAGGAATTTTTTGATGTCTGGCCAGTGTTAATGGGAGAACAACCACCATACGCTGGTCCTGTCACTCCAGATGGGAGGGTAGGTGATTAAGCGACGCTAATGTTTCAACATTCACCCTTTGGTCTCTTTAATTACCATGTCTCCACATGGGTTTATTCTCATGCAGGAAATCATCTTCTACAAGGTTATTGACTACATTCTACATGGAAAAGAAGACATTAAAGTTATACCGTAAGTTTTCCTGCCTTTGTGTACAGTAAATAAAATGATTAGTATCACTTCACCTTCACGCTTAATTTTACTTTAATTTAAATATGTTTACTTTAAGTGAATAACATCTATACTTGAATAAGAAAGAAACTGATTATTGTGTAATAGCACAATTTCTTTACCATTCATTTAGTCATTCATTCATCACATGGGGCGAAGGGCAGGGGGTACACCCTGGATATGTTGCCAGTCCATAACAGAGTCACACACACATAAAAAAAAAACTTTTATTGCTGCCGAAATCTATAAAATTTATAGTGTTTTAATTAGTTACTTTTTATTAAAAGCATTGTAACAACTGAGAGACCAGTCTAGAGATTCAAGCTTACAACCTTTTGGTCATAAATTCAACACACAAACACACGTGCACATGCACTCCTATGGGCAATTTAGAATCACCAATCAACCTAATGCACATGTTTTTGGACTGTGGGAGGAAACCCATGCAAGCGCAGGGAAAACATGCAAACTCTGCACAGACCCGTGCCTGGGATTCGAACCCAGGACCTTCTTGTTGTGAGACAACCATGCTAACACACTGCCACCGCGCCACTCTAATTTCTTCACCAAATCACTAAAATATATATGGTACTTTTATTTTATCTATTAATAGTGAAAGTGTAGGTGGAACGTCCAAGAGACAAGTTAGTTAGTTTTGTTATAACTTTTAAGATAAGAGCATTTTAACCGTTTTGTTGTTTTCAGTTTCAAAATATATGTCTGTCATTAGTAAAACAAATTTAAGCACACATTAGCCCAAGTTAAGGAAAAGGTAGACCTAAAAAATCTTATGCATGTTTGACCTACAGTCCTGAAAGTCTGGAAGAAATGTGAAATATTTAAATTATGTTTAAATCTACTTTTGAAACCAATTTCTAAAAGACTAAAAAACTAAAAATCTCAACTCTGAATTTACTAGCTCAGTCATAATTAAAATGCAAAAATATACCACTCAACTATAGAAATTATCAGGTATTAGTAAACATCTCACTATATAAATCTGTGTTTAGAGCTGTACTACTGTCAAAGCTGCTGCTATAAAATGAATCATCCATTCATTTATCTTCTATACTCGCTTATTTCCTAATTTGGGGTCAGAGGGGTCTACTGGAGCATATCCCAGTGCACATAGGGAGAGAGGCAGGGGTACGCCCTAGACAGGTCACCAGTCTATCACAGGGCCACACACACCCACACACACTCACTCCTATAAGCAATTTATAGGAAACCGGTGTACCCGGAGGAAACCCACGCAAGTGAGAACATGCAAATCCCGCACAGAAAGACCCGTACCCGGGATTCGGACCAAGGACCTTCTTGTTGTGCGGCGATTGTGCTAACCACTACGCTGCCCCAAAAATAAATCATTTATCCTTTAACTAGTACACTTACAACATTATTTTTTTTCCTATATATATATATAACATATATCAACATATGCTTTTTTAAATATAACTATTGTTACAGAAATCCACCTGCAGAGCACTGGGCACTGGCTAGTGGTCTACCAACCTATGTAGCAGAAAGTGGCTTTGTATGTGTTTTTGTTTTTGCATAAATACCTAAATAATACAGTACATTAATTAAGCCTAAGATCTAAAGTCTTTTATCCTTTATAACTTTTTTTAGATCTGCAATATTATGAACGCACCAGCCGAGGACATGTTTAAATTTCAGGTACACATACAGTACAAGAATCAAGTATAATTGGCTGATGATCATTCTTTATTATCTGCACATCAATGCAATATCAGCCAATCAAAATTGTCTTTTGCTTTTTGTATATAGTATATGCCAATTAGGCCGCGCTAAAAATTTTCTCAACTAAGCCATGTTTCTCTGTATGTTTATTAATGACCATGGCATAAAAAAGAATTATTTAACTGTTCAGGAGCAAAAATATTTACTTATGTTTTATGAAATCACACATAACTAACAAGTTTTAGAGTTTTTAACATTACACAATGTAAACTCATTTTACACTTATTTAACATTTTTTTGCTATACAAAAACACCCGATTGTAGCTAATGTTGATTGCCTCTTTTCCATTGAGTAATGTTGATATTCATTTAATATTTACATTATTACCTACGGCCAAAATCTAAACAAACTATTGTCTGCCATTTTTCTAGTGGCTTTTCCCAGTGTGTGAATAACACACTAGCTTTTACTCTGGTCTATGTTAGTACTGAGTGCAAAATGCCAAATTAGTATTTGGACCTTTCTGACAGTGCTTGTTTGACATAATGTTTGACATAAAATTATGTCTCTGATTTAAACAGACATGTATTTCAGATATTACTTTTAGAGGAAATCTTACTGTCACAGATTGCATGATGTCCTGCAATTAGAGAGAATCAGCTAGCAAATAAATCAGTATGAGTTATCTTAAGACTCCAAAACCAATCAAGTATTTCTATTTTTGTGGCATAGCATGAGGCACTTGATGACAGTGGCTGGACGATAAAAAACGTACTGTCTTTGCCAATTGTCAACAAAAAGGAAGAAATTGTAGGAGTGGCAACTTTCTATAATAGAAAAGATGGCAAGCCATTTGATGAACAGGATGAACAACTAATGGAGGTAGACTTATCTAACTGCCTGTTTTCTACATTTACATGTTTTATTAAGTAATTTAGTAAACAATGTTGATTTTAAAGGCTTTGACCCAATTTCTGGGCTGGTCAGCACTCAACACAGACACCTATGACAAGATGAACAAACTGGAAAACAGGAAAGACATCGCCCAAGACATGGTTTTATACCATGTCAAGTGTCGAGATGATGAAATTCAGGATATACTCGTAAGCTTTAAATGTACATTATCGTGTCACAAATAATTAAACAATCAAACAAAATGAACTATGAGACTATAATAAGAAAAATTGGGGGTTACTTTTCTGTAGAAAACCAGGGAGTATTTCAACAAAGAACCAAGAGACTGTGAGGAGGATGAACTTTGGCAGATCCTGGTAATTACTGACTACCTTGACTAACTGCAACCCTAACCCTAAATAAAATTTACATCAAGTTATTAAATAAGATATTTTAATGCTCATATTTTATGAAATTAAACAATTATACTTTTTTTTGGCTTTTGCCATAAATGTGTTTTTTTATATTTTAACTGTAATAGTGCCACCCATACGCTAATAACAATTGACCCTGAATTTCCCTAAGTTTTCCCACTTTGCAGCTAGCTAAAGACTAATGTTTTTGATATATGCAAATGTTTTCATAGACACATTTGAAACTTTGACCAAAGACACAGCATAACAATTTTCAAGATTGTGCCTTACACATTTCTGGTTTGGTGCGATTTGACCTTCTGTTCAAGGGTAATAGCTATTTTAGTTAAATTGGCCCCACCTAAAGAATCCAAAAAATGTTTCTGCAGTTTGCCTGGTAGGGTGGAAAACCAATGTTTTGTATGGAAGTTAAGTGTATGTAACAAATTTTTGCTGAAAAACAGACTTGTAAATCAAATTCGTTCATAGATAAGCAGGTTTTGACCACTGCATGCTTAAAGCCTTAAAATTCTAGCCTGAACATAAAACATAAGACAGGTGTCTAATTAAACTTTAAAGTGACAATAAAGTATTGCTAAGAGGTTTTTTTCTTATGTCATTTGTAGAAGAAAGAACTTCCAGGAAAAAACAAATTTGAGATATATGAGTTCCGTTTCTCTGACTTTGACTGCACAGAACTGGAACTGGTGATGTGTGGAATCCAGATGTACTATGAAGTTGGTGTTGTAAAGAAGTTTCAGGTTCCTCAGGAGGTCAGTATTTATGTCAAATAAGCAGTAATGTGTTGTGACGGATGGAATCTGTGCCAACAGTTCCTGTGAATCGTTACATACATAACCATAATTAGTTCCCTTTTGAGAAACTCAACATTGTACAATGCTGTGAGAGTGTTAATACCTATGCCGTCACACACCGGTTGATGTCTGAGGATGTCAAAGATCAGAAGTAAACTGAGGAACAGAACATTGATTTGCCCTTGAGGATGACCTTGGACATAAATTGTGCAAATTCTATGCAGGTAGAAGTGTACCTTTTTAGGTAAGGCAAAGCCTAGGGTCAGACACCTCTCAGAAGCCTAACCCATAGGTTGCAGGAAGCCTTAGGCACCATGCAGAAAGAGAGAAGACCAGAAGGTGCCTACCAAAAGAGGCCTAAGAACAGGCACATTGTTTACGGCATTGGTGGTCATGTACAGCTTAAAGGTAACTGTTAAAACTACATCACTGTACTGACAGGGCTCTTAAGAGCTCTGACTTTACCAGAGGTGAAAATTTTTTTTTAGTGGAGTAAAATTTACACTTACTAAAAATATACATATAAGTTTTTAAAGACTGTGTCAAAGCAGCTTCACAGAACTCATTAAAACACTCAGTTTTTTAATTAATATCTGTAAATGAATGGTTTCCAACTAAGATATCCAAGGGCAGCAGTGGCAAGAAATCAAAACTCTGTTGGTAGATATATGGAATAAAAACATTGGGTGAAAAACAGGTTTGAATGGTCAGTTTTCTCTAACCAAACAAAACAGCAGGCTATCCAATGCTGCAGTAAAGCATTTGCGGTTTTGTAAAGACTGAGGTCTAGAACACAACTTCATCAATGGAAAAATTTACCCCATCCACCAACTAGGCTGGATACAGACTAAATCTGTTGTAATAGCAACTTATTTTAGTGTAGATGCCATTCTACTTATGATAGACAAATACATTGTGTTATTGGTGGTGTTAGCAGTTTCAGTTAAGCTGATTATTGCAGCCTAACAATTCTTTAACGGATTTGGATTATTAAACTGTTTATGTTACGTATAAGACAGGTTAAAGAGAAGGGTTTTTAATCTAAATTTAAACTTACAGCATGTGTCAATTGTGTCAATTGATCAGAGAGTTTTAAGAGCTTAGCGGACATGGAGACTATAACAGGCTAAAAGCTAAACCATTTAAAATTTTTGGGTAATTATCAAGATTTTACAATTTATTCAAAGCTTACTATGTAGTCAGTGCAGTGTGGACAGGACCAATATGGTTGTACGTCGTAGTCGTGGACCAGATAGAGTTTACCTATTGAGCAGAGCAACTGCCCTATAAAGCAGTACAACAATCTAATCTTGAGGTCATAAACACAGCGTTTAGATAACTAGGACTTTTGTGAGCAGTGCTACCAGCGTAAGGCATACAGGCAGAGCCACGGCTATCCAGAATCAAAGGGGCCGGGTGCGATGGGAAATACTTTCTTGCCCATTTTGGGCACAATGTAATAGTAGCTATAAAAACCTGTCTTTTGATCAGGGAAGCACATTCCATTGCCAGAGTTTTAAAAGGTTTTTGGGTTTTGTCGACCTTTGTGTACCAAAATAAAACTCTACAATGGCCAAGTAAACAGAAGTGGCTGAGGGGGAAAAAATGACTCAAATATGGCTCCTCACCTCACCATGACTAAGCTGCCTGCATGTGGGTGGTACTTGGCTTAAAGTTAGAAAGAGGTCATCAAGCATAGAGCAGACTCTGCTATCCTCCTATTCAGGCTATTCAAAATTTTATTGGGCAAAGGCAAACATTCCCATCTTAAGGAGCTTCTCAAACACCATTGGAAGCAGTGGTGGATCCAGAAAAGCATGCCCCTCTATCCCTACATTGAGTTTTTCCAGGTCTGACATGAAAAACAAGAGCATTTAATTTTAGGCTTTAAGAGAAATTGCTGCACTATTGATCGAAAACGTGCACAAGCATAGATGACACCAAGCATAATTGGAGTTCTCAACAAATAACACCACCATTTAAACTGCTTAGTTGTACTCATCATAGACAAAGTCAAAGAAGATTATAAGAGTATAGTAACATAAATGCCCTAATATGGATTTGCTGGCACTAAAAACAGTGTTTTATTTTATTTAAGAACTGGATTTTTAATTTTTTTACTTTTAGGCAATGTGATAAAGTTTATATGTTGCAGCATGCAGTCTGCCTCCAAAGCCACACTGATGGCAAACTAGCTTCTTATTACTATTACTTATTACTATCTGGCTAGCACTGGAGAAGGAAGAATTATACAAAGTACTGCTAACTTACAGAATACTATGTAAACTATGTAAGAACTAAATGACATGACAATATATTCTCTATAAGGTTTTAGTGCGGTTCATGTACTCGGTGAGCAAAGGCTACAGAAAGATCACCTATCACAACTGGCGCCATGGCTTCAATGTTGGACAAACCATGTTTACACTACTAACGGTATTAACAATTTAAACAACTTTAAACTAAATATTAAACTTAAAAATCTGAAATCTATACAAGGAATTATAATGTGTGGATTTAGACAGGGCAGCTGAAACGATACTACACAGATTTGGAAGTCATGGCCATGATCACTGCTGGATTCCTTCATGATATTGATCACAGGGGCACTAATAATCTCTACCAAGTAAAGTACGTCACTTTCACTAATCAGAGAAGAATACACAATTTTTTTATGTAATTGGTTTCAGTTGTGTTGTTTTTAATATGTTGTCAGATCACAAAATCCATTAGCCAAGCTTCATGGCTCATCCATTCTGGAAAGACATCACTTAGAATTTGGCAAATTTTTACTTGGAGATGAGGTAAAACAAAAAGGATTACGTGTAAACTTGCTAAATTTTTCCAAAAAGACAAATTTGTTCATTTCTTTTTTTGTGCACAGACCTTAAACATTTTTCAAAATTTGAACAGAAGACAGATGGAGCATGTTATCCACCTAATCGACATCGCCATTATTGCAACAGATCTTGCCTTGTACTTCAAGTAAGAATTTTTTTTACACTAAGCTGCTACAAAGATGACTATAAATAATTACAAAGCTTCCATATAGATACAATAGTACAAGTTTTTGCTTGATTCCATGGGTGGTCAACTGGAATTCCATGGTGGAATTTTGGTCTCATTAAAATGTCAGCTTCTTTAAGATCCTTTGATGTTAACAGGAAAAGAACGATGTTCCAGAAAATTGTGGATCTGTCAGAGACATATGAGCAGGAGAAGAAATGGGTTGATTTCATGTCCCTGGAAACAACAAGGAAGGAAATTGTAATGTGAGCACCCAACACAGCTATGAGACTGATATACAAACCTACAACAGACAAACTGCATTTGATTGGCTTGTTTTACGGCTTTAATAATGGAATTGAGTACTTTCATGTGGTAAATATGGTCTTACGTCGAACCAACAGGGCCATGATGATGACTGCTTGTGATCTGTCAGCCATCACCAAACCATGGGAGGTTCAGAGCAAGGTGAGCCTGTCAAGATAGTGTAATCAGGTTAAAGCAAGTTCAGATGATATAACATTTTTCTCTACCCAGGTGGCACTTTCAGTAGCAGCTGAATTCTGGGAGCAGGGTGACTTGGAGAGAACTGTACTTCAGCAGCAACCCATTGTGAGTCTTAGATGGTTAGCATCTAGTAGTGCTCCTGAGATTGTCTTATTTTCTACTGCGCATGTACATACACATAAATTAACATCTTTATCCAGAGCAACTTGGTGGTGCTAGGAAATGAACCCCGATCTTTCAATTAGCAGTTCATCCCCTTTCATCCCCAGTTCACCCCCCGCTACCACTTTTCAATTGCATGTCATTTGCCAAAGAGGTCAGGAGTATTAAATTGCTATCCAAATTTTAGATTTGAAGTTTGTAGCCACTACCTTCTACCTTAGAAAAGTATTTCATTGAAAAAAACATGGAGCATCATCCATCTGAAATGGATGATTTAAAGAAAAAAATAAATCAATTATTTAGTTGAACTACATTAAATACTGAAGTTAACATAATAGCGATACTTGCATAAATCATAATATCAATTACTATATCTTAGACCAAAGAGGAGGTATATGGATGGGATAAATGAAGACATGAAGTTAGTGGGTG
>JAOTQW010000016.1:9067297-9083558 GCA_026260075.1 Sisor rabdophorus
ACCCCCGTGACCCCGGATTCGGGAATAAGCGGGTAAAGAAGATGAAATGAAATATCACAATATTTATTCATTCATTTTTTAAATCTTTTTTACCCGCATATTATCTAAATCTGGGTCATGGGGGTCTGCTGAAACATATCCCAGCGAACATAGAGCAAGAGGCAGGGATACCCCGAACAAATGAAAAGTCCATCGCAGGGCCACACACATAGGCAAACAATTATTTTTCAGCACTGCTTCAACCCTCTTGGACATAGGGGTCACCAAAGTTTTGCAGGTTGCCACTGAAATCCTCTTCTACCTCCATGACGACCCAATTTGGACATTTCCTTTTAGAGGTGTGGTCACTTTTGTTGCCATGGTTTCAGATGTTATTGGCTGTGTGTTGAGTTTTTTGATAGGACAACTGTTACGATCTTAATACAACACCTAATGTTGTGTTGCTTATTTGAGACTTTTTAAAGGCTTTTCTTAAAAATAGGCCCTGTGAAGGATTTGCAACCTGTCCAGGGTGTACCCCTACTGCCTTTCATCCTTTCAAAGAGCTGGGATAGGCTCCAGCAGATCTCTGTGACCGTGAATAAGGGAATAGGCTGGTAAAGAAAAATACCATTATTAATTCTACCATATATTATGCCATAATAATTTATTTGTCTTTTATACCTGCTTATAACCTAACTCAGAATCGCAGTGGGTCCTATTTCAGCTCTCTGAAAAGATGAAAGGCAGGAGGGGTACACCCTAGAGAGGTTGCAAATCCTTCACAGGCCCTCATATAGGGCGAGAGGCAGGTTGCCAGAATAAAAAATAATGAAAGAATAAATTAGGTAAAATGTTGTGTAAATTATTTAAATAAAAATTGTGGTCGATTCTTATCCAAAAGGAAAATCCTTGTCATGTTTTTTGGAGGGTGGTGCCTCACAACTAGAAGGTCCTGGGTTCGAATCCTAGGCTTGGGGTCTTTCTGTGCAGAGTTTGTTTGTAAACCAGTCCAAGTTCGCTCCGGGTACTCTAGACTCTAATGTTGCTGGGGTTTCCTCCTGGTACTCCGGTTTCCTCAGACAGTCCAAAAACATGTGTGATAGGTTGATTGGTGACTCTAAATTGCCCATAGGAGTGAATGTGAGTGTGTGTAGCCCTGTGGAAGATCGGGTTTGATTTGCAGCACCACCTGAGCAAGGCTCTTAACCCCTAACTTCACAGTATGAAAGAGATAAATGTAAGTCACACTGAATAAGAAGGTCTGCCAAATGCGGTAAATGTAAACATGTCAGCTGTTTATAAGGCTTCATGACAAAACTAAATATTTCGCATGTGTCTATCGAAGCCTGTTACTGTGCTGAAAATAGAACAAGGATCAACTCGTCTGGCATGTGGCAGTTAGATCACACAAGCACATCCATCCATCTTCTTTTGGAGTATGACTACATGTATACCGTCACAGCGCTCTGTGACACAGATGACACAAGCTGCAGGAATGCTACTGGAACTTTCCAGCCCAGGATATAAAAGCAGCAAGCTGAGAGCACTGGGCCAGAAGCAGCAAGCAGCTGGGACCAGCAAAACGAAGAGCACCAGCATAGCAGCACTGACGATACAACCATCCAAGATGCTTTGCTCACAAACATTTCAGCCCCCCTGCAGCACGTTAATGGACTTCAACTGGCCGGTGCGCAGTCTTTGGCCCGAAACAAGACCTCTGTTCTTCCAGATCGAACAAGAGATGATGAGACACATGCAGGAGATGCGACACAACCTGAAGTTTATGGAGTGTCTCCACAGAAGAATCTTTGACGAGATCGACCTTACCCCACCGTCAGCTGTGTTCAAACCCATCTCCTTCCAGCTGGGCAAAGACAGCAACCACTTCACAGTAACCCTGGACACCAAAGATTTTGCTCCTGAAGAGCTTTCCGTCAAACAAGTGGGCAAAAAACTGCGTGTGAGTGGAAAGTCTGAGAAAAAGCAAGATGATGGAAAAGGATCCTACTCCTACAGATGCCAAGAATTTCGGCAGGAGTTTGACCTTCCTGATGGTGTAAACCCTGAGGCGGTCATCTGCTCTTTAACTGATGGGCAGCTGCAGATTCAGGCACCTAAAGAGGTTTCTGCTGGGGGAAATGAGAGAGTGGTGCCTATTACATACACTGCTGCTGTGAACAGCTCTACAGCTCAGAATGCAGATTCATTAAACCAAACAGCAAAAGACGACACATCTAAGAATGAAGATCAGCCACAGTAATATACTACACAAAAAAATGACCATGAACTTTAGATCTGATTTATTACTAATAGGATAAATGTTGTTAAGTGTTCTACTTTATCATATGAATAAAAATGATCATTTAAGGTCAATTCTTGTGATTTTGTTTGTTGAAATTGGACTGTTAAACTGATATTCTGCATTTAATTGTTTGATTATTTCATTGGAATAACTGGCTCATTCATGTAAAAACAACCCCTTTTAATATAGATGTGTTATGATATTTTTAAAAATGTCCTCAAATTCCTAGAATATTATTAAAAAGGTTTAGTTCTACTTAGTTTTTATAATAATAATAATAACTGCGATGTTTATGCTGTAACATATAAAGTGTGTTCTTCCCTAAACATCCTATCCATTTGTGTTTCCTCTTTAAACTGTTGCCAGAAACATGAAAGCACACAGTTTACTAGAATATTTTTTCGTATTTTGTAGCATTACATTATTTTATTAACTGGAACTAAAAGACTCCAACACTGTGTTTTTGATGCTCAGGTGGCCACAAACTTTTGCCAATATCATACCATTAATATCAACCAAATATAAGTTTATGATGTTTTTTGTCACTTTCTGATATTAAATGTAAACATTTATGGCATTTGGCACATGCCTTTATCCAGAGTGGCTTACATTTATCTCCTTTTTATACAACTGAGCAGTTGGGGGTTAAGGGCCTTGCTCATGTGCCCATCAGTGCTGGTGTCTTTCAAATAGCAGTCCAACACTATAACTATTGCGTTACCGCTTACCACAGGCGGTGTGGTAACATAGTAGTTAGCCCTGTAGCCAGTAAAGGGGTCTTCCTATGCGGAGTTTGCATGTTTCCCCCGTGCTTGCATAGGTTTACTCCAGGTACTCTGGTTTTCTCTCACAGTTCAAAAACATGTACATTAGTTAAACTGTTAGACTACACATTAGTGTGTGGTTGTTTGTCTATAGTACCCGGAGCGAACTTGGACTGGTTTACAAACCAACTTCGTATAGAAAGACCTCTTTCCCAGGAATCAAACCTGGGACCTTCTTGCTGTAAGGCCACCGTGCCTTTTATAATGTTAAGTTATATAATATATTTCGCTGTTGGTGTCCACCTGGTTTGAGGCCATTGATATTTATTCAGTGTTGTTTGACTCACATTAGGTAAAAATCGGATCTGTCTACTTTTATGAGATGCGGATACACATATCTGATTCATACTTTATTTAATATTTATTTAATTTAGTACTCATATGCATGAGTACTGAAACATGTAGAAGTAAAGGTGCTCCTAATAATGTGCCTAGTTAGGTGTATATCCTATCCTATAATTTGTGTAAAAAGTGTATATTAAACGTATTATCAAATGGTTTTTAGTTTTTTTTATCATCAAATAGATTTCAGGATAAAAATACAAAAAAAAACAACAATAAATAATGATTTTAAAAAGTTTATAATTTTTAATGCTATTTTAACACCAGCCCTAATTATCGCGATACCGACTTCAACTTCCGGGGCGGGTCCAAAGTCTACCTCATAAATTTCCCGCCATTAACGTTAAGTGAAAACTCTGGTTTTCGCACTATGGCTTCAAGGGTTTTGACTTGCTAAACCTGTATAACGTTTCCACCGGAATAATTAACAAGCCGCCGACTGATTTCCCCGTTTAATTTTAATGAGTCCTGATCTGCTAAAGTTATGAAGGAGTTGATTGAGGAGATGGCTGACAGTGGGTATGGATGTGCTGTAGCTAACCGCTTCGGTCGCCTTCTGGATGACGAGTCCGACCCTTTCGACCTGCTGTACCAGGCGCAGGTTAAAGACGAGAAGAAAAAGAAAAAAGAGGAGCTTAAAAAAGAAATCAGTTTAACAAAAAACAACAAAAAGGAGTCGCAAAAGGACCGGAAAACAGTCGTTCGGGTAGCGGATAATATTACAAACAAGGGTGTCACAGGTGAGTTAGGGATGAGGCGGGTTGTAAAGCCGGCGCATGCGTAGTGAGCTCAAATGCGCGCGACGTTCTGTTTTTGGATCAATCAGGTCAAAAGAGGCCGCCAGTGCGCGCTGCAGTTGAGGAGCGAGGAGAAAAACACGTGTCCTTCAGTGAAGCCAAGTTCAGTGAGACGGAAGTGTCTTTGGGTTATTCGATCGAAAGGTAAACGGAATCATTCACCCCCCATTCATCTATGCGTTATACTGGATTAAACAAGCTTTAATAGGCTTTACAAACAAATTTAATGTTGGTAACTTCCCGATCAGACTGGATTTACATCCTAGCTATATTTTAATCTTAAAATGGATAAAAAAATAATTATTTTTTCACACTTACCAAAAAGTGCACATCATAATTAAATTTAATGTAAAAAGCACAGTGATTGCCTTTATCATTACACCATTTGATCGAGATTAAATTCACAACACCACCAAGTAAACCACTGCTGGGCTTTTAAGCAAGGCCCTTTATTCTCATTTACTTAAAGGGGGAGGTGGTTCTCATCTTTTTCCACTGCAAATTGGAAGCTCACTGGGGAACCCCTGTGCAAAGCCCCTAACCCCTTTTTGCTTAGTTTTATAAACTAAAGAAATGTATGTAGCTCTAAATAAGGACATCTACCAGGTGCTGCAAATTGCGTTTTACTGACCCGAATGACCTGGTGGGAAAAAGAGGTAAAGCGTATTAGTCTGGTGGTTTTATTTGGGAAGGGGTGGCCTAGTGGTTAAGGCGTTGAACTGAAAGATTGATTCTAGCACCAGCAAGCCAACACTGTGGGCTCCTTAGCAAGGCCCTTAACCCCCAATTGCTCTGTTGTAAGTCACACTGGATAAGGGTGTCTGCCAAATGCTGTTAATGTATTGCCAAGGATTCGTGCCGGATCTCAGTGGTGGTTAATATAGGGTTTCACACACCATTTGCAGTTGTAAAGTGTTATTTTGGCATGTTTTTTAAAATTATAACACTGTCATTCAGAGCTTCAGTTCATCCTGAAAATGACTTGATAAACATTTTGTTAAACCAAAACATCCTTTTAAGCAGAATAATGTCCAACATGTAAACAAAAAGCAGAGACTCTCAAATTCTGCTTTAAATTGAAAGATTTACACAGCTAGAGAATTAGGGGGAAAAAAATTCATTCGTCTTCTATACCCGCATATTCCAGAACTTGGGGTCACTGGGGTCTGCTGGAGCCTATCCCAGCACACAAAGGGCGAGAAGTAGGGGGTGCAACCTGGACACAGGGCCACATACACACAATCACACACACGGACACACACGCGCACATTCACTCCTATAGGCAATTTAGAATCACCTGGTTCTAAACTGATGCGCATGTTTTTTTACTGTGGGAGGAAACCCACGCAAGCGCGGAGAGAACATGCAAACTCGGCACAGAAAGACCCCGTGCCCGGATTCGAACCTAGGACCTTCTTGTTGGGAGGCAACCATGCTAACAACTACATCACCGCCTAAAAAATGGTAACGCTTTGTGATTGTGTGTCATCCTTGCGCAAGGGGCCATGCTAATTTCTGTATCGTTCTTATTTTAGTATATGTGCTGCCGTAGCAAGCACAAAGTTTAAATTTAGAATTGATTCTGAAATTGGCTTCTGACTCACAGAATGGGAATCTGATCTAAAGTACCTTATGTATTCCACCCCTACAAGTTATCCAGCGTTTGTGTCATTTCTAAATTGCCCATAGGTTTGAGTGGTTATTTGTCGGTAGGGGTGCTGCCTTTCGCCCTATGTGCGCTGGGACGGCGCACATTTACAGCAGACCCATGACGGTTATCTAATCTATACTATCTATCTATTCCTTGTGTCCTACTTGTCAATCCTCCCTGGTATTTGATTGTTTATTTATTGATTAATTAGGCCTGGAGAGCTTTTTGATCGTGCAGCACGTGGAAGAGGAAGCGGTAGAGGACGTGGTGTTCGAGGTATCGCATATTCCAGATCGGCTGATGGTTTTGATCCCAGAGGGAAACGAGAGTTTGAGCGACACAGTGGCAGTGACAGAGCGTAAGCATATAGGGATTTCTGACATGGTGTTTCGGTGATTGTAGTAAATTTTTGTTGCCATTTTCTTTAAGCAGAAGTGTGCGTCCAGAGGAAAAGAGAGGTGGCAGTGGACCTCGCAACTGGGGGTCCATGAGGGACCATGTGAGGTAATGCATACTCGCTTAGGATTTTAAAGAACACTTCAATGCTTTGATTTAGTGGTGTATGACGGTCTGCAAACACTCTTAAATTCTAATTGTGCACATAAGTAATGGTGATGGCAAGGAAAGACATCCCCCTTGTAGAGGCCTGCTCTTTTATAGGTGACACTATTTTATAATTGCAAGCAGGTGTAACAAACTGAAGACAAACAACAGAATACTGCTGACTGCACGGAGTGGTCTCCATGATAAATACCCTTGGCAAAGTCTATAAATAAATGATATACAAAATTACTGTTGCATAAGTTCACAAGTTACTTTAGTAATGTCCATTTAGAATATTTGAAGACCAAATACGCATGCCAGTATCTTAGGTTTTCTGGTAAACGCCCATACTGATACTCGGTTTTATTTTATTTTTATTTCCTCCTCTTTCTCACATTAGCGTGGTGCCTCAGTTGCTGAGTGCTAACGTTAAAACCTTGTTTTAATTTCAGGTCATTGACCAGATATTTTTAATATTTTAATTTTTAATCTACTTTTGTGGAACAATGACCACCACTGCCTGACAAGGTCGCTTAGACAAGCGTGGTCAGAACTTTCAGTGCACAAAATCTGATGTGGCAGCCACAGAATCAGACTAGGCGGTGTGGAAATGACACACACACGCACACAAAAGCTATCGATCTTTGGTATCTGTGTTTTAATGAGTACATGAACCCAATATCTGGATCAATACAGACCTGGTTAATTTGCAAACTTTGCAAGATTTATCCCATGTCATTTGTGGTGGTTTTTTTTACAGTTTTAAATGTTTTGCTTTTACAGTGCGGTATCTGAGGAAGCGCCTAATGAGGAGACTGGTGAGGGCGAGGAAGTGGCAGAGGCTACGGAAACCGATTTGGAGAATGGGTCAGATTGATTAGTCTGCTGATATTTTAACCTGGATTAACTGAAATAAATGAGCAAAGTTTGCCCCTAAATTACTTTATAGATGCTATATTGGTGGTATTCTTTCTGAATTGGGTCTCAGAGGAAATGTAAGAAAATGTAAATATTTTGCTTTATTGCACTGAAAGGCTAGTTTTATCGATCAAATTTTGCACTAAATGGAAAAATAAAAATATTTTGTTGGAGACAGACATTCAATAGAGTTGCTGTCTTTTCAGTATTTTTATTTTTTTTTTTTAAATAATTTGGCTTTTATTATAAACCTGCCGATAACTTTAAGTTATATTCAGATTTTTTTTTTTAAAGCAAACGTAACATTTACATAAGTCTTCCAACTGTTTTTAATGTTAATTCTCTGGCCCTAAATTTCGTGCTCTGCTCTTCTGTGGTTGTAACTTGTGGTGAGCAAGTAGGTGTGTTAATGAAAAGATTAGCATTTAATCTATATCTGTCTGAATTGTTAGTATTTTTATTTCAAATTTTGACTTTTACTGATCTGAGGTTTTTTCCAACTGCTGCCCTGGATGTGATAATGATGTAATGATTAATTCTTACCTGGTGGCTGTGAATTATTGTCCTTAAAGTAAATAAGCAAACTTGAGTTCAGTTATGCGGAAAAGTGGTGGTGATTATTTTAATACGTGGATGCCTGCAGAGTTATGAGACTAGTCCTGTTCCTGCAGACCTCTTGAGACTGAAGGAGTGCTTGAAGTTGCTATCGAGATGTCTTTGGATGAATGGAAAGCCATTCAGGAGCAAAGCCGACACAAGGCTGAGTTTAACATCCGTAAAGCAGAGACCAAGTTGCCCCCAAAAGCAGTGGTGATTCACAAGTCCAAGCGCCTGAAGGTTGGTTTTTAAAATGGAGCGCATGATTTTTTTATTTTTTAAATTCACCATTTGTACTGCTTGTGTATTAGGAACATGGACTCGGTCTCAGTGAAGAGGACATCATTTGCCGGCGGCCAGCTAATGACATCACATGTCAGGTGGACATCAATTTTGGCAGTCTGGGAAGGCCGACTCGAGGGGGTAGAGGCGGACGAGGTCGCGGAGCTTCTGCCACCCAACGTTCTCCTCGGAAAGATAGTGAAGTGGTAAGTGTGTGTGCTAGAAACTCTTACCTTATACTTCGTTGATTTGTGTGTGAGGCTAGATTGCACTTCCTTCTTCAACCCTAAATGTGTACTAGTAATTCCACCTACTTTTCTTTAGTTTCGTTTTAAATTGAAGATTGCACACCCCACGCTAGTAAAAGGGGTATAACTGATTATTTTTTACTGTCTGTCACTTTGCTTCATATCTGACTGATTTTGTTTTAGGCTCCAAACCCAGATGACCCAGAGGATTTCCCAGCACTGGCTTAATGGAATTAGAGGAGCCAGCGTCCAGGGACATGAACAGCTCTGGTTGTAATTAAAATAAATAAATTAAAACCACGTTTATTTTTTTTTATTTATTTTATTTTTTTTCTTTTCCCCCTTTTCTTTCTCCTTGGACACGTTGGCCTGTATTTACTCCACACTCTGAAATAAAGCAAGCAAAATAAAAGCAATGTCATGCTTCTTATTCCAAATACCTTTAAGAAGGTTGCAGTAAAGTAACGGGCACACCTGAGTCTATTCTAGACTCTTAAAGACTTTCCTGGAGGCCTTGAGTGTGCAGGAAGAAACAATTGTCTTGTCACAAAAGAGTGGTTTAGATTTTGTTGTTTACGCTAGTTATTTATTTTGAGAAGCCAGAACAGACAGTGCCGCTGCTACTGTGGCTGCCGCTAGATGGCGCTGATCAACCGATTTAACCGTTGGCTCTAACGGGCGGTTCTGTGTTTGTCGCAGCTAAGGAATTTATCTGAAATAATTGTAATGGTTTGGGCTGTTGTTGGATATACAGGCAGTCACTGTTTGTGGCTTGACTGTTAAAAGCAGAAACAATGTTAAATTTTCATGTCTACAGGAGGTCTCCGAAACAGCTTGCAGTGATTGATAACCCAAAACAGGAAGAAAAATTCAGCACACCACCATACTCAGCTTCACCGGATCTATCAAATAAACGATACTCTGCCATAAACTGGTAAAAAAAGGAACTGCTTGTGTTGCTGTTAATTTGGCTGCATAGCTCCAGTGTACTGACAAAAGTACCTACAGTGGGCACATGTGCATAAGAACTGAACCATTCAGCAGTAGAATAGTGGTGGTCTGGTAGAGGGAATCGCTTTTTATCAAATATGTTTCATTGGGGGCTGCGTGGGGATCTTTTGCTTGGGGTACACCGGTTTCCTCCCACAATCCAAAAACCTGTGCGTTAGGTTAATTAGTGTTTCTAAATTGCCCATAGGAGCGAGAGTGTGTGTGTGGACCTGTGATGGACTGGCAACTTGTCCAGGGTGTACCCATAACTCTCACCCTATGTGTGCTGAAATAGGCTCCAGCAAACCCCTGTGATCCAGAGCAGGAAATAAGCGTGTTAGAAGATAAATGAATGAGCAAATGAACGTTTTAATGTGTTGCTGGCAAAGATGCGCTATGGGGGTGGTGTGTTCAGGAAAATGTTCTGCTGGGAAGTTTGACCATATGAAGATGCTACTTTGACAATATACCCACCTAAAAATAATTATAGATGTGATATTTACGTAGGTACATCTCCTTATGACTGTTATTCCCCATTGGCAGTGGACAGGTGGCAAATATTCAGGAATGATTTTAAGGGCAAGATGAAAGCAAGAAATTTCCATGTATATGATATGCATCATATATATATATGAGAGAAAATAACGTTGAAATATTTTACTGTTCCATTGATTTAAGGTTCAAATCTCTAGTCTCCGTATCAGGGATCCCATCTCTAAGATCCAGTGAAAGCAAGAGGATCTATATTTTAATAACCTGCAGCAGGGTTTGTATGGTATATACAATATATATAAGCCTGATTTAGTGATTTGTTTCCCTGCTGTCCAAGTCCTTGCCTTATTTGTGTAGTGTATTTATCACTACTGAAGGTTAATGCCCTCTGTGATGGAGTGTTTCAAATCCAACAGCACGCATACTGTTCAAACACACACACACTGAGTGGGAAGTGCTTTGGAAATTTGATATTTATTATTCAAATTATATTATCCAAACACAATGCTGTTTTTGTTCCTCCCTTTGTCATTTACAGTAATAGGCTCCATACGGTAAAATATGCTCTTCGAGCATATCCGGTAGTCAGGATGTAACGTGAGGGAAACGATTCTTGGGCAATTAAAAAAAAGAGAATTGTTAATTTGATTATTCTAAAAATGTGTCAACAATAAAAAGTGCACATTTACCAAATAAACCGACATTAACAATAACTGTGTGCAAATAATAGCAGCAATGAAATATCATTGTGCAGAGTGATTAGAGTTGATTTGGAAACATACACTATTTTGCCATGAGATTAAACATGTTATTTCAGATTAAAAAATTAATTCTTTGTAAATGCACAACATAATACAAATACAGTCTGCGTTGATGCAGGAAGCGTTTTAAGACTTTAGGATTATCAAAAAAATGTTGCACTGGATATTGGATAGTGAATTAAATCCATCCATCTATACATGAACTGATTCATAGATCTTCAAAAAATGTTGACTCAATTTCTCTCTTTAAAATATTACTTTAATATATAAATTTACTTCAACTTAAAAAAAAGATTACATATTACTGGACAGTTCGTCAGTCCATCACAGGACCACAAACTTATTCCTATGGGCAATTTCATTAATCAACGTACATGTTGTTGGTCTGTGAAAAAAAATCTGTAAAAAAGACTGTGAGTACCCAGAGTTAATCTAATTAACTTTAGTTAACCGTCCTATCCACTATGCCACCGCGACCCTTAACCAAACCTGAACAAGAATATCAGTACAACAATATGTCTGCTTATTCAATTTTACAGAGTTTTTTAAGCCCCTTAACCCCACCCCAAAACTGCCCAGCCGGGATATTTGTCTGCCCTCTATTCTATGGTTGTCAAGAATCAGGCCTGTATATAATACTAGTATTATTATTGTAATACTCTAATAATTTAGCTGTTTTTCCTCAAACAATGCTTCCCATCCAGCAAGATGAAATTTAGTTCAGACCTGCAGTCAAAGATGAGTTTGCAGTTTCACAAACATGTGCCAAAACAAAAAAGTTCATCCTCAGATTTGTATATTGAAATAAGGACAGTCAGACATCTGTTTGCCAGGAACCCTAACTGTTTCTCTTTTCTTGGCTAAATTTTTATGTGACTGCAAATTAAAAACTGTCTGCTGGTGTTTTAGTGGATCGTCCTGAGACCTTGCAGCTGGGTCACGGGAAAGATGATTATAAACATTAGGCTCAAGTGTTTTTTCTTCACTCAGAGAAATAAACATAGGAGTGAGCTCATTTCAGCTGACGTAGGGAATCCAAATGGATGAAGTTAGAAAAAAATAACTTCATAAATGTTTCTGGAGCTAAGCCCTGATTTTATTTTTCCTATTTCGATGCGTCAGTGTTACTTTCTCCCCGTCTCGCTCTCAACGAGATGGGATTTGAGAGAGCTCATGAATTATGTACATAATAGGCTTTCCAGTGCATTGGATTCATAGAGAGTCAGAAGACCATGAAGAAATTGCTGATTGATTTACAGCCAGGAGGTGTACGCTCCAGATTCCTTGGAGAGAGAGAAAATACTTTATGGATCAGTGTAAAGTGAATAAGCTTTGATGCTTTTTGATAGAGTGGCGGTTTGGGTGTGTTTTGATTTATACATGCTTTTACCTCCGATTTATATTAACTAGGTTTTTAATGATTAGTTGGGAAATTGGTTCAGATTGAAATTTTTTTTTAAAAAGATCGTCATTCATATGTACCATAGTATCATACTCATACTAATCGAGACTGTTGAACTCATGAGTTAATTCATAAATCTAGCTAAATATTTATTCATTCATTCATCTTTTATACCTGCTTATTTCCTAACTTGGGTTCACAGGAATATCTTGGGGCCTATCCCAGAGAAATGCAGGGGTACACCTTGGACATGTTGCCAGTCCATCTTAGGGCCACACATAGACGAACAACAACATGCACTTAAACACACTACTATAAGCAATTTTACATCACCATTTAAGCTTATGTAGTAGGAGCCTTACATTAACCTGAAAGCCATACAAATAATCCCACATCCCTAAAAAAGTATTGATATCGGTATCGGCCACTAGTAGAAAAAAAAGTAGGACACCTTTTCGTAAGAGAAAATTTAATATTATAAATGTAATAATTACATTAAAAAACATTAAATATTGATTGGTGACTCTAGTCAATATTGAGTGTGTGAGTGTGTGGTTGTTTGACTATGGTTGACCCTGCCATGGACAGGCGATCTGTCCAGGGTGTAGCCCTGCCTCTCACCCTATGTGCACTGGGATAGGCTTCAGCAGACCCCTGTGACCCCAAACTAAAGATTAAATAGGTATAGAAGATGAATGAATGAATGAATAAATGAATGAATAAAATATTTCAATGATGTTTGTAATACATTCCATTCTGTACTAAACTATTATATCCAACATGTCTGTGCAGTTTAGTTACTTTAGTTACATTTCAGTTACTCAGTTACTCACCTTCAGGACCAAATATAGATGTGTGTGCTTTAAAAGCACGGAGAGAATATGCAAACTCCGCACAGAAAGACCCAGGAATCGAACCCACAACCTTTTTGTCGTGAGGCAAATGTGCTTACCACTAGGCCATCGTGCCACCCTGCATTAAAATCAGTAGAGTCTACATTCACTAATGTTCTTTCTAAATATCACACTATAACTTTACTAGATAATAAAGTTTAGAGTCTAATTTCATTTTGTGATTTAATGTTAATGAAGGAATCGTCAGTAAATTGTCAAAAATTGTTACAGATTCAATGAATGTTTAGTCGAAATCTGAGATTTTTTTAGCATTTAAACAAAATGTTTCAGTTTGTATGTGGACAAAAAAAGAAAAGATTACAAAGAAATTAGGAAATTAAAAGAAAAAAAGTGACACACACTGATGACATCAGCACTAAAAGCTAAATCAGATTTGTGGTTCCTCCAGAATTTTTTACAATAATGCTTCTGTACAGTAAATAGTATGAAAATCGAACTGTTGGTTATTTTCTGCTTCATTGCATCGGCTCATCATTGATTATTTGCCGCTAACAGCATCACCCTAGTTGTTTAATTACTTATTTACTTTAATCTGACTTTACAAAAAATATGAGCACTTGTTAAACTGGAGAATTTTTTTTCAGTCTACACACATATACACACACACTTTTACGTGTCTCTTCTATAGTGGATTAAAATCGAAACAAGAGTTTGTTGGCCGTGCACTCGCCTGTCTGTTTTAATTAGGGCCTTTTTTTCTAACCTGTAGTGAAAGCTTTTCTCTCTCATGCTCTTTCTTCTGTGGCTCAGGTCAAGGTTAGACCCAAAGCATCACAGCCATCATATGTATTTAGGCTCTAGGGCTAGCACAATTGCTAATAACGCAAGACTTAATTCACTACTTTATTCATTCATTTATCTTATATACCGGCTTATTCTCTGGGTCACAAGGTCTGCTGGAGCCTATCCCAGCACACATAGGGCAAGAGGCAGGGGTACACCCTAGACAGGTCGCCAGTCCAGCACACTGCCACACACAGACAACCAATCACACACACTGACTCCTATCGGCAATTTTAGAGTCACCAATTAACCCAATGTACATGATTTTGAACTGTGGGAGGACACCTTAGTACCTGGAGAAAACCTACGCAAGTGCAGCGAGAAAATGCAAACTCCTCACAAAGAAAAACCCTTGATCTGAAATGCTTAAGGCAAGACTTAAATTTGGAAATTAAAGTATGTTGTCTCATGTGATTTAAAAAAGTTACCAAATGGCATCTAAATATTAATTGATTGGTCACTAAGTTACTAATTTCTAATAGTCTATGTACTTAGGATTTTTTATGACATGCCAGATAAATTAGCAGTTAGCTGCTATAGGGAACAGTCAGCAGGGTGAGGCACAGATGCCATCATTTATAATTCATTCATTGAATCCTGTACAGTCTATTTATTTTAGAAGTCTAATCAATTTTGTAGGAAATTTTAGGAACTGTCCGGACTGAATATAGCTGTTAAAGCAGTGTATAAAGTTCTAGATGTGTTTGTGTAGGCCAAATCCTGAAAAATAACACACCCAGTGACTAATCACTGATCACAACACACCCAATGACAAATCACTGATCACAACACCCCCAAAGACTACTTACCAACACACCCAGTGACTAATCACTGATCACAATCACACCCATTGACTAATCACTGATCACTGTTTCTGTTTATAAAAAACAGAATGTTGCATATTAAGAAAAAAAGCTGGAAAAATAGTTTTAATAGTAAAACTTGTTTCCTTTTGCTGGGCTTGTTATCAGTTTGAGCACCTTTGGTAAAACAGATAGAGGCCATATCAATGTCTTAACCCCTATATATTAATAATTGGTAATAAATCAATCAGGGCTACAGGGCTATGGAGACACAGTGCATTCAGGTCTCTGGTGGAAGTGTGTGTAGGGGAGGGTGATGAGTAGGACATACGGTCATTATTAATGCAGCAGCTTGGGGAGCTTGATACTTACTATCCCACAGGGTTTAAAGCACAGTGTCGGATCAGTGCTCCTCTAGCACAGCGCTTTAATCTTGTTTGATGTAGAATGACTTCCAGAAGCTTTATGATGTCAGGACTTTCTCTGGATACTATGTTGAGGAAAAAAGAGAATGAGGACTAATGAATTAGAACTGAAAGCTTGTGTAAGTACTGTACACGGCTGATTCTAGATGAAAGTGATAGAATTTCTCGAAACAGGATTTCCACTCAAAGCAGGAGGTAATAAATAAAACACATTTTATTGTGGACTGTATTCTGTCATTTGTATAGCAAATTAAAAACACAAGTATAATGCAAAACTAAGATACTATAATGTAAAGATTATTTCTTGTCCAAATATCCTACCCATATATGTGTGTAAAGTATTCAATAATAAATATAAGGTTCTTTTATCGATATACTACATAATAGTCTGCTTTAACAGCAATTAATCCCACCCGTCACCCATGTACTGATGGTCCAAAATATCTGACTACCTTGTTTTTGAAAATACCCATAAATCAAAAAAACTACTACAAAATATATATTAAACTTTTATTTATCCAACTATAAAAACGTTACCTAATTTCTTTGTCTCCTTCTAGTCTTACTTCCCTTACCGACATTTTCATTAGAACCAAAATACATTTATCTTCTATACCCACTTATTCCCGAACTCTCGGTCACGGGGGTCTGCTGGAGCCTATCCCAGCACACACAGCGCGAGAGGCAGAGGGTACACCCTGGACAGGTCGGCAGTCCATCGCAGGGCCACAAACACATACACACACACACACACGCAAACACACACAACCACGGGCAGTCACACTCACTCCTATGGGCAATTTAGAATCACCAATCAACCTACATATTTTTGGGCTGTGGAAGGAAGTACCCGGAGGAAACCTAAGCAAGCACAGGGAGAACATGCAAATTCCGCACAGAAAGACTCTGTGTCCGGAATTCAAACCCTGGACCTTCTTGCTGTGAGGCGACCATGCTAACCACTACGCCACTGCACCTTCTAGAACCCAAATAATTGATTTAAATAATCTAATCAATAAATAAAAAATAATTATTTTAATATGTCCTAGGGACCGTGAGGTGGCGTAGTGGTTAGCACGGTTGCCTCACAGCAAGAAGGTCCTGCGTTCGAAATCCGGGCACGGGGTCTTTCTGCGCGTGTTTGCATGTCCTCCCCATGCTTGCGTGGGTTTCCTCCGGGTACTCCGGTTTCCTCCCACAGTCCA